>BMAV01020133.1:29889-75854 GCA_019973955.1 Trichonephila inaurata madagascariensis
CAAAAGTAACACATTGTTACAAATTTTGTGTAATGAACGCTTAAAATAGTGTAAATAATTTACATCTGAAAGTGTAATACGTTAATATTACTTTCTGTTGTATTTATTTTATGTTAAATTTGTAATATTCGCAAGCAACGCTGTTTCTTAAATTATAATGGCCATTCAATGGAAAACATAACGAAACGTTGGCGATAAAGTCAAGTTGGCAACTGTCTAGCTACTTTCATAGCTCGAGCTTTATTAGAGCTTTGGGAAAGATTAAGACTTACGCTTTCGCGGCATAATTCTTAGTAGGTGCTTTTTCTACACTTCCAGAAAATACAGTGGCAGCGGTAGCCGAATGGTTGGCTTTGTCACGAGTTCGAGCCCAGTACCACTAAAGACACGCCGTGTAGGAAAGTGATGCACGTTAACCCTTTAACTACCGCATTATGATTTACTGCAGTTTTTTTCATGCAATAATTTTTTTTTTGGATCACTACATTAAAAATTAAGACATATACATAAACAAAATACTCAACTTTTGGAAATTTAATCCGTTAGATATAATTAATTAATTAAAGACATTCCACTGTAAAATTAATTATATACACTGTTCACTTAAAATAAGTAGTCAAATCGTTTTCTAAGGTCCTCATTAAAATACAAAAAAAGACACTTAAGTTTTGACATTAATTATTTTTTGGGGACAAAAAAGATAATCTTTGCAATCCGCTGAAAAAGCCGTCAGCTAAAACCGCAATTTCTGCTACAAAACTACTCGCCTTCCCCGCTAAAATACTCATCATAGAACCCGTGCAGCCATATACCTTGGAAGAGTGGATTTCAAAGAATATTCCTGCTAAGTATTGGTAGAATATTCCTGCTAGTTGGTGTGGTATGGAAGTTAGGAGAGGGGAGTGCCAGCTCAGGTGTCGTCCTCGTCACTTGACCATGGTTCAAAATTACGTGGTCCGTCACCAAAAGCCCTCATATAGCTGAACAGTGCGACGTTAATATTCATTCAATAAAATACAGTACAGTAGTTATTATTATTTTTATACTTGAAAAATGCAATACCTGCCTGTTCAATTATATTACAACGTTATAATTAACTACTAACTACAAATAAATTATGCAAATTTGTCCAAATTATGTAATGTGAAAGACAAAGTTTATCTACTTTAAGTACCAGAAGCGATAAAAGTAATTATTTTGATATAAGGATCAATTTGCTACTACCAAATGTGCGTAGTAAAATCATCAAAAAAAAAAAAAAAAAAAAAACTCCAAAAAAAAAAAAAAATTTTTTTTTTTTTAGAAAAAAATTTTTTTGACAAAATGGGTGTTTTAAAAAAAAAAAAAAAAAAAAAAAAAAAAAACGCGCATAGAAAGAAATTAATTTTTGTATGTATGGTACACTATTTTTTGCGATAATGGCTTACACATGAAAAAAATCAATAGTAGCTATTCAATAAAAAGAGATTTAAAACAACCTCTCACTTCAAAATTTAGTTTTATTCTAAAATAAAAAAATAGGGATTACACTGATCAAAGGAATGAATTAGAAGCGAGCGCCTGGCGTAGACTAAACAAAAAGGGAAAGTTTTGCTTCGCACATAAGATAGATATATTCTGTCGCGGGCTTTTTTTGCAGCGCACGCCAGAATTGCTTGCAGATGGCAGAATTTTTTCCTACTTACTTGACAATTATCGTTATATTTTGGACACTTCACACAATATCTTTATAAATTATAGCCTATGTGTTATTCTGATGTATAAGCTATATTATTGTAAAGTTTCATTAAAATCCATTCAGTTGTTTTTGTGTGAAAGACTAACAAACATCCATACATACAAACTATCGCGTTTATAATATTAGTAAGGATTTTTTTTCTAAATAAACAACCATCGCTTTTATAACTTCTAGTAACAACCATATTGGACTAAATATAAATCATAATTAATAGATTCTTGATATAACTAAATATCGATTTATTTTTATGAAAACTATTTAAAAGTCTCTCTGATTTATAAAAAACTGAATTATATTGATAATGTTTACAATCCCTTCATCACAAAACTTAGAATTTGAAAGTTCCAAAACAAAAAATTTAAAATTTATTACTGCTGTAACAGTAACTATTTGTCACAAGCTGCAGAAGCGTTCTCTTGCGATCACTTATTTTTGAGTTTAGACCAAGTGAGTAAAAATGTGGTTGCTGTTAAAAACCGTCCATGTTCTTTGTTCTAAATTTTTGTTAATGATATTTGTTACCTTCGTGTAAAATTATAAATCATTATTACACGAAAGGAGTTTTCTCTGAACCCAAACTCGCGAATTTACCACTTTTAATTTAATCTTTAACGTCTAACGCTTTACAGTGTTATTTTTTCCTATTTATTTAAAAGAAAGTACGTTTTTCTAATCTAAAATAAGAAACAAATGCTTTGTTTTATTATCCAAAATGCCAGCTTTCTTTCCCAATTAAGGTTCGCAACAACATACATGTTCTGATTATATTCTTTCCTAACCATTTTACGAAACATTTTATAAAAATATTATGAAAATCTTTTAATTAAAGACATTTAATGCCTTCAGTTCATTTGGGGGTGGGTGAATTGTTAGGCTTTAAAAAAGAATCGTTCATACTAAGAGGGAAATGGACTTATCCCTTAACAATAGCATAATTTTCAAGAGCAATAAAAACGTTCTTGTGTTTTATCCGAGACGACTGTATTAAAATAAGCGTAGTTTAAAATAAACTAGATGAAAATAAACCATTTCCAATTACATTATAAATAGTCTGTTATTGCCACTAGCTACATAAAATAAAAAATATAATCCGAGTGTAAGAAATGGATTTTTGAGCATTTTTTTTTAAATCTCCAGCCCTAAAATATCAAGGGTACGTTACGGAAATAGAGAGAGTGAAATCTCACTCCATATTTTTACGGGAGTGAGAAGGAAAAAGGTTAAAACAACATTTTATTAATCAGGATTTGTATTTTTTATAGACTGATAGGTGATATATCCATCTATTAACCCTCTAAGCGATCTGCACTTAAAGTCTTGCCATTCTGGAGATGCTTCAAAAATGCACCGCATATATTTTTTTGCTTTCAGGTGGGGTTCTCAAAAGCGGTTGAGCCGTATTTTTAAGAATGCGGCTCGGCCGCTTTTGGGAATCTTGCTTGAAAGCAGAAAAAGCATCTCTAGAATGGCGGAATTTTACATGCAGACCGCTTGGAGGGTTAATAAAACAAATAATGGATAAATTTTCCTTTTTTTTTAAATACATTTATTTTTGATTCGCCAAAAAAAAAAGGACCACAATATAATTACTCCAACGCCATCTAGAGGGCGGTGCAATCCCACCAACTTCAAGAAAATTCGAAAAATCCTGCTTGAAATCAAGCATATCAAACTGCTGGGTTGCATACGGTCCACAATGCATATTTTTTTAACGAGCCTATTTAATGGTATAAAACACACATTAAAAAAAACAAAAAAAAAACATGGGTAGTAATAACAAGCTGCAGCGATCGTTGATGCTAATTATTAATGCTAAAACTGTCTGCCATTTTTTTATGTCGACGTTTACATAATAGATCTTCTACAAGAACTATTTTAGAAGTGATAACTTCTTAAGGCGCATTTTGCAGAAAAGCGAATCTAAATTAAGCGTCAGGTTCGGTTGCGCTGCGCCTAATCAGGTTTACTCGGCTCAATTCGGCATTAATCGTGCTCGAACCCTCTTCTTTTAAATAATTTTAAGAAAAGTAAACGGCTCTCAACGCATTTCCTAGCCTTATATAGTATACGGCGCTATGTAAGTTAGATATAAACTTATATATTATATAAGTATAATCTACATAAGTAATTTACATATAAATATTTTTAAATAATAGACTAATTGACATTTAAATCGTATATACCCATATATAAATACATAAGAATGCATAATTATTTAAACATTGCCTTGCCCTTTACAGAAAATTGATTCAATAAATAAATCCACCGATTAATGGGCACGAAAAAAAGAACTACTTAACTTCCTCATGTGTAAATGTCGTAAAAGAAAATGTAGTATATCCGAACGATTGGATTCTCTAGCCCAGAATAAATCAGAAGTTTTTTATAAGAAGTCAATTTAAAATCATGTTTTTATTTAACCAGCGCTAGTGTTTGAATTCCACTCTCTCGCTAGCTCTACATATGTACTTAATAACGTAGTACGATAATTTTGAGCAATATAAGCTCAGAAATCACCTAATTAATTGTCTGTTACAACAATTATAATACTCTATGCCACCTTTCTAGAGTAAAATAAAGATTCCAAGATTTATTCCGAAAATAATTGAGACGACGATTTGCCACTTTCGTTTACATTCTCTTTCATTTCTCTAAGAATTACATTTCTTAATAAGAATTTTAAAGTTTTGTTAGAAAATGAAAAAAATAAAAACTGAAAAACTCTGAACTGAGCTACCAGCTCTAAGAATAATTTAACCAACATTTCTGTTGCCACAACAATTCATCAAAATTCCAAGATGTTTCACAGTATTATTCCGTACCATAGCGTCGTTCTATTACTATAATAATCAAAGACACAAAAAAATTTAAATCATTTTTTCATTTAATGTTATTTTGAGAAACAAAACGACACAAAAATTTAAAAAAATTAATGATGATAAAAATTAAAAAGGGAAAAAATTTTAGACATAGACAAATAGATTTTTCTTTCAATAGAAATGATTTAATTAATTAATTGAAGATCCCCTTTGTATTGAATAGGGAAAAATATTTACAATTTGTATTCCAAAAATAAAAATATTTTTGTGAAATATTAATGAGATGCGAAATATTACAAATAAATTATATGTATTTGCTTAAATTTAATAGCATTTTTAAACCGGCGAAACAAAACAATTTAATGACATCGCAGATGTATCGTTAAAGTATTAAAGAATGCATAATTATTCTTCATTACTTTATAAAAATTACATTTTAGAAGTAATTTTTTTGAAAAAAATTAATGTATGACATATGACATTTTTAATTAAAGATGATAAACATTTTTCACGAAATTGAGCTATCGATTTTTTAGTCTTATATTGTGAGAAATTTAAATTAATCCTATGACAAACATTTTCAAACGTCACAATCAAAATTACGAAATATTTTGCAATAAAAAAATAACTGAGGTGAATAACCAAATAAGTATTTTATTTATTTTATCAAAATGCCGATTTATATCTTACTAGCTGGTATACCCGTAACTGAAAAATTAAACAATACAGATTGAAGGATAAAGAAGTTTTTAATGAGTTAATTTTACGTGAATTGCAAATTAAACAAAAAAAATAATAATTATAATAAAAATTTTAAAAAAAAGCTTTTTGCATATTTCAGCTTATTCTAAAATAAAAAAAAAAAGAATAGTGATTACACTGATCAAAGGAATAAACTAAAAGCGAGCGCGCACTGCGACATGGCGTAGACAAAACAAAAAGGGAAAGTTTTGCTTTACACAAAAAAGATAGATATATGCTGTCGCGGGCTTTTTTGCATATGGCAGAATTTTTTCCAACTTTCTTGACAATTATCGTTATATTTTAGAAACTTCACACAATATCTTTATAAATTATAGCATATGTGTTATTCTGATGTATAAGCTATATTATTGTAAAGTTTCATTAAAATCCATTCAGTTGTTTTTCCGTGAAAGAATAACAAACATCCATACATACAAACTTTTGCGTTTATAATATTAGTAAGGATTCGTTTTACCAAAGAAGTAAGTATCAGAGTTATTTATCATGTTTATGAAAGTAATCCTAGAATACAAAAACCCTTTTCCCGAAAGCGGTTGTCATTTCAACAAGTGATCTTTAAAGTAGCGAAAGGAATTTCTTCAAAATTTTAACTTTTCCTTCTTCGGAATAAATAAGGGAGAAAGTGTCAAATATTTATTTAAGTCAACAAGAAAAATTGCATCAAAATATTTTTCCTTGAACATAAAAAGTATATTTTATTCATTCGAAATGAAATACATAAAAATGTTCACAACTTTTAAATTCGAATCCAGAATAAAACTACTTTCACAGAGAAGAGCAAAATTTCGACATATTCATTAAAATGTCTTTTTTTTAACTTTACTATGATAGCAGCTACAAAAAAAAAACTATGTCATACGAACAATACATCCACAAATTAAGCCTAATTTAAGAATAAAACTGTCTCAAAATTCTTCAGAAAGAAAAGAACTGTTATAAAAGAGAAATCACTGAATAAAAGTAAGTTAATAGATGAAAAAACAGTCATTAATATCAAATTAATATAAACTTATCGACGCTTAAAACGTTTTCGGGTCATTATTTCGTTCGTAATTAGTTTTCAAGAATTAAGAATCGTTAAACCTTACAAGAACTTGAAAATTCGATTTGTTACTTTTTTCTTTTAATCCTGTAATTAGATATTACTTTTGGTTCAACAAATAAAGACAAAAATACCCATTAACTACTTACTTAACATTCAAGAGAAATTGCAAAAGGATAATATGAATAGTTTTTGAACGATTGCAATTAGAGCATCAGAAAGAATCAGGTTGAGAATTCGATCCATTTGGAATGCGAGTGTGAAACAAAAACCCAGAATATAGAACATAGTATACTTGTGGAAATGACTATTAATGCCGATTTCAGTCAAAAAATCAAATTGTAAAGCAAATTTGAAAAGAAAAAAAAAAGACGTTGCATATGTATATGTTTTAGTTTTCCATAACTTGTTTTAGAATAATGATTTAACGAACAGGTATTAATGTTCCCCAATCTTCTTAAATTCACAATTTAATTCCAATGAAATTAAAACATAAGGGACTCGTGGAAGGATAAATGAAATAGCAATAACAAGCAAACATTAAATCTATTATAATAAAACAGAAAATTCCAGCTCAAAATAATAATAATTGATGGGTTTATTTAAAAATCAATACATTAATATTATACCATATACTTTGCAAACAACGCTTTAGTTGGGTTGCCCTCTCTCTGGTAATCGGCTTAACCGGTCGCTAATCTGAATAAAATTGAGTGAACTTGACGTGATTGCATCGTTAAGCTAGCTTTTTATGAACCGAATAGTGGACTTAATGTCATTAAACTCTGTTTTTACTTAAATAATGTTTCCACTCGGCATAATTGGTGCTTATGCATTATGCCGTCGACCAATTTTGCCAAAAAAAAAAAGGCGCCAAATGATGTCATTGTTCTGCTCATGCGCCAAAACGAATGCCGTGAACTTTCTTGTTCCGTATTATACCATTGACAAATAAACTGCCGAAGATTTTAGAATTAAAATCGGTATTTTTTTTAAAAAAAATCACGTCTATTCAAAATAGACGAAAGATTTAATAAGAACCAGTGGCGTAACGTACACCACCGCATTGCGAGGGGAGGCAGGATTCCAGGAAGGGGGCCCAAAGCCTAACTGACACCGTTGCAATCCTTTGTAAGATCCGACTTGGGACTCAAAACCTGACTGCAGGGGGTGGGAGCTAATATTCTCTGTTACGCCACTGATACGAACTACATTATTCTAGCGGCCCAAACAGCGAAATTGCATACAAAATTACGACAAATGATTCTTATTCTACATGTAGCCAGCCACACGAATTCGATTTAGTCTGAATCTAAACGATGTCATGCAGTTCTGCAATGTTTCTCTTATTTTGTCATTTCGTAAAACCTTCCACTATTTCGGTTACTAACGTTTTAGACTGTATTTTTTAAATACTCTACATAACGAATTATTTAGAATAAAAAATACATTGAAATCACAAAATACTACTGTTAAATATGCATTCCATTCATTATGCATAGAGCATTTGTTATTCCATATAGTTATTCATTTCATCCTTTCTGTTTTTTTCCCAATATATATAACGAATAACATTCATTACTCCTTTCAAGATAATTGTTCTATCAATATTGACAAATACTACTTGAATTTGTTCTCCTATCAATAAATGTAAATGTAAATGAGGTTAAAATAATTCTAATAGCCGTATCTAGTTATCGTCTGTTGCTTGCAGGGAAAAGAAACAACTCAAAGAATAAGACGTTCCCAATCAACCGCATTGTAATAAAAGTAAGTGCTGAAAAGCACTCTAATTTATTTACACACAGAATGCAATTTTATTGATAAAAAAACAAACCAAGATCCGAATTTTGTCTTAAATGTTTTAGTAAGCAAAATATCTGCCAATTAAAGCACACACACACAGTTGTTATTGTTTTACATAATATCTGATGTGGAACGTACCCTTTAAATAACTAACACCAAGGCGCGAATAGAAATATAATGGAATGGAATATATTAGATTAGTGGGATGTTTAATTGATGGTACAGTTACAGAACTTTCAAAAAAAGGGGTCATATCCTCTTCAAATATTTAATAAACGATAATTTAATCTGATGGTTAAATACTACCTTTAAAAATCGTTTTGATTTGTAATTTAATAAAATTCTGAACAAATCATAGAATCTTTAATATTGTTCCGTTATTTTTATACCATTTTTTTTACAAAGGTTTAAAAATTCGTAAAGCAATTATATATATCATCGTAGCTTTTTAACAAACCTTGACATTTAAATCAAATGCCGACACAATTATGGCACATACAAATAGGACCCTTTTATATAAGTTAACGAATTTATTTCTCATTCATCGTAACCGCAATCTGCCGTTGAACTCAAAACGGAAGTGGCTTCAAATAGTTGCCGGGTGGTTTTATTTCTAAATGAATTTCAAGCAGTATGAGTCATTCGTACTAAATATTTACAAAGTCGGCAAAAGAAATGTAAGCTTTAAGAAATAATCATAAAATAATCAAAGAAGGGGAGATAAGGCACAGGGCTGAGCATTTAAAGGAAAAATCCTTTAATGATATGCGAGGAAGGCAGACGATAGAAAGTTCACAAAAAAATTTCAAAGCTATAATACTATTTAATGTAAAAAAATTTTAATTTGTTTATATTAATTAATTGTACATCACATTCTAAAAGGTTAGCGATATGATTTATTTACATTTTGCGAATAAGTAATACAATAATTGTATAAAGAAAGCAACACAATAATTTATTAATAGACTAATTTCTGAAAAATTTAAGAAATTTGGCGTTGAAATTTCTATATTTTAAAAACCCAATTTTGAGTACATACTTTATCTAATTTTATTTTTTTTTACTTTCACATTAGTAAAGAACACTTTTAAATTAAAAAAAATTTTTCCCCATCTTTCCGTCCAGACGGCATGGTGGTTAGTGACGCTGACTGCAGTGCTAAAGGGCCTGGGTTCCAATATCTGAGAAGGGTTGGATGTTTGTAAATGAATAGAGCCTGTGCGGCATGAGGAACTGTAAATATACGGTGAGCCAAAAGTCTTCTCGAGAGATTGGTGTTTGTGGAAAACAGGTGGAAGACCTCCACCCATCTCAACATTTGCGTAAACAGGCGTAATCTAGACCCTCCTTGCCACAATGAATTTCTTGGGGCTCGATCTGATGTTACTGTCAATCGGGATGGATAAGTAACAATAACAGTTACAGTTTAATCACATCATAATCAGCCATTAAAGTAGTCAGACTTATATATATAAATGCCTACTTCTTTACTTTCAGAGATAAATTTTAAAATCTGTACACAACACTGAAGAGATGATTACGTCCATGAGAAATGATGCGCAATAAAAACGATTTCAAATCATTGACTGATTAAAATTTAATTGACAATATTTGTTATATGGACTGTTTCTAATTATTTATCCAAGAAAATATTATTTACACCAAAGTTCATCTATACATATTGAGCATATTTGATTCAAACAGTTACTGAAAGTTATTTACTTTGAAGAACTGATTCAAACGAACCTTTTTATCTAGAATTTTCAATTTTTATATCAATTCAAAAAAGTACAATATGAAATATATTCTACAAATAATTATGATTAAATTTTAGATTACATTACCACTTCATAGTAAAAAAAGAATATAATTACGTCTTTTTTCACAACAAAAACGAACAATTTAATGTAATATGTATTCTTCTACCAAATCATAAAGCAGTCACACAACTTCAGGATAAAATGTTTCGTATTGTTACATTAATAACGATATAAAAAAATATCTTTTGGATCTACACTCTGCATCCTTTCAATTACAACATTATACTCAGATTATACGTTCCCCTTATTGTTGTATTTTGAAACCTCAGTAAGTGTGGAATGTAATCTATTTTGGAAACCTTTTGTACCGTGATGTCATTAATGTTTACAATGGTCATGACCACATTAGACCTTGAAATCTGTTTACTGTGGTTTTTAAGTATACTTGCTGAGATTTTTTTATCTGTGGTACACAAAACGGGCGAACCATGCACACAGTTTGAAACAGATATTTTTTTCGTGCGATGCTATATGTACTTATAAACAATAGAATTAACTAAATTTATTTGTTGTTTATAAGCAACCAAATTCTGTTTCATTTATTCAAATTCAGATATTATAACTCTTGTCCCTTTTATCTTTGTTTTAAAACATTTATTCTTAATCTTGTCACACATTTTTTAACTGGAATAAGGCTTTCACGTTGCATTAAACTAATAAAGACAGTGGCGAAACGTACACCCTCGCATCGCGGGGGAGGGTAGGGTTCTAGGGACCCTAAATCTGACGTTATGGTTTTTGCAATCCTTTGTATGGCCGGCTTGGAGACCAAAACCTGACTTTGCAGGGGAGGGGTCCTAATGTTCTCCACCGAATACCTAATATACACCACTGAATAAAGATTAAAGTTAAAAAAAAAAAGAAAAAAACCACGAAAAAACTCTTTTATTTATTATATGGAAAACAATATATATATATATATATAATTTTAATAAAGAAATGCTATTTAAAGTTAAATAATTAAAATAAAATATTTTAGAAAATAATTAAAGTAAATACACAAAAGAGAGATAATTATAGAAAATTGATGTTATGCGCACATAATATTGCTCGCGCAAATGATTTTTTATACACATACCGTAAATTACGGCGTTTAACACGCACCTATACTTTCCAGCTGTAAAATTTAATTTTTAGGTATATTCGCAGTATAACGCGCACCCCCTTTTTTTACGAAGAAACCTGAAATGTGGAAATCTTTGGAAGTAATTTATTCGAAGTATTATTCCAAGTTTTAGAAAGAATAGTATACTTCTCGAGCTACAACCCTTTAAGTTTATAAGGAATGTCATTTCTCTTAAATAAAGAGTATTTCGTTATATGCAAAAGTCTAATTTTTTCCATGCTTATTCTTTTTTTATGTTTAATACTCCAACTTTCATACCCGGCGTATAACGCGCACCCTTAAATTTCGATCTTATTTTGGGTGTTCAAAGTGCGCGTTATACGCCGGATTTTACGGTATGTAAAAAAGTTCATTTACTTATGTGCAGAATAGAATACGAAATGAGTAGGGCATAAGAGAAAGAACCAGAATGAACAGTACTAATGTCATTATTTTTGCAGTGAAAATCATTGTAGAAATATTTTTCTTGTCTCAGAGAAAAAGTGTAACAGCAAAGAATGTCCAAGTCGCGCCACCAACAAAGGCAATTCCAGCAAACATACGATTTTACGAGGGGCATGGTAGCTGGATTGAGAAGGGCAGGTTGGTCCATATGTCAAACCTCAACCGACAACCACTTAGACGTGTTCATGGTGCACTGTCAGAGGCAAAGATTAATAAACATATTTTTCCGTTTTTATTACCCGGCGCCCCGCAGGGAAAAAACCTTTCCCTCAAAACTTATTATTTACTTCCCCTTCTTCTTCAAAAGCAATTAATTCTTTTTCTTACAAATGTGTCTGCTTCAGTGGCATAACGTACACCCCCCGCACCACGAAGGGGCCCAAAGCCTGAGCAATGCTAAGTACGTAAGATACGGCATGGGGCCCAAAACCTCACTTCGCAGGGGGAGGGGCCCTAAAATTCTCCGTTACGCTACTGGTCTGCTTATAATGCCATGGCCATAAAATTCAAAAACATTTAACTTGTATCTTTTTCAACTTTAACATGCTGAATTAAAGCATTTGATATTATAACATCAGAGATAAACATGAAATAAAATTATACACAAGAGAAAAATAAATAAATTAAATTAAAATGTAAATCTCTTCATATGTTAGCAAAAAGTCACAATATATGCTATATTAATGGCAATTTCAATTTTTTATTTGGAAAAGTTGTTCTGAATTTTTCACAGCTGTTATCTCTCGCTATATAAAAAGTTTTTCGTGATGATTTAATAAATTTATTTATTTATCTCACACACGTGAATAATAATGAAAAGGTCGTAAGTCCTGTTCAGCATTACGGTTACAAATTACTGCAGTATGAAATTTTATCAGGAGATAAGAAAGATGAAATTGTATGTATACCAAGGATTACACTGGACACGATTTGGATATACCATTCATACTGATACGTACGCAATTCCCTGTGGAATTGGCATTTGCCATGACTATTAATAAACCGAAGCCCAGTAGCTGAGTGGTAGTGCACCGCGCTTCCACATCACAGGTCCGAGGTTCAAACGTCGGGCTGGGCAAGGTCGACTCAGCCTTTCATCCCTTTAGTAGGTCGAGTACCAAGCTTGCTAGAGAACTTAACACTGGGGGTTTCGTGTCAGACTGACTACCTGTTAGGCACATTTGCTCATGCACCTCAGGGCCCGAGGTCACGTATATTAATATGGGCACAGTCGGCCTTGGCTCGCATGGGCTGTTGCGTCACTGAGTTAAGTCAGTTAATAAATCATAGGGGCAGAGTTTTGAAAAAGTAGATTTATATTAACGTCGAAGGAAACAATATTTACTCAAGGACAATTACATGTGGCTCTGTCAAGGTGCAGAAGAAAAAACGAAGTAAAAATTCACTGCATAGAAGAAAAGGTGATTAGGAACATTGTTTTGAAGAGGCTTTAGATTGAAGTACAAATTAAAATGGGGAAATGAAGACTTGAACATTTTTACAATTTGAGCAATGAGTATAAACAGTTCTATAATTTGTACTGTGGGAGTTGGTCCGTCGTTAGGCGGACAAGGGGTTCCCCCACCCCCTTTAGTTTAAATAAAGAAAATATTGTCTTCAGAATAAAAATCTTCACTTAAATATAAAATGTTTACTTCATATTAAAATCGCTAAAAACTAAATATTTCTTCCAGGGCCGGTTTATACATTACGTGCTTGAGGCGGGCGCCCCGGGTCCCGGATAAGCTAGACTTAACCATATATACTGGTTATAAATTTCGATCCGCCAGTGCCAAAGGGACTTGTAGATCTTCTGCGCCCAAAGATCGAAATGAGTTTAAATCGGTACTGATTTCTTCAGCTTCCAGGCAAAATTAACAACTTCGTATAGTTGCTAAATTTATTTAAAAACACGCCAAAGGTTAATTTGGAAGCGCATGACTTTTCTCAAACTCTGCCTTCGAATCCTCTCCCCAAATAAATTATCCGTTCTCTGAATCTCTAATCACATTCAAATGGTAATCACCTAAATAACAACCGATTCCATCCAGCACCGAAGAAACGCCCATTCACAGAACTTTCCATTTAACCAATAAGTGCATAAAATCTCATTCCAAAATCGAGTCACCGCAGCCTAATTTAACGATTAAGCTTGTCCGAACATATCTCAGCCGCTAAACGCACCAAAGATTAGGCAAAGATCTCTCCAGAGACTAATCAAGTCCGTATCTCACACTCGCACACATCCTAAAAGTAATCGACAAGTTCGAAGATATTTATGCGAAAACCTGCCAGGTGGCGTTGCAAGCTACTTAGTCAAACGAATAATAATTTATGAGTCGAATGAGTGTGTTAATAAGCTACCAGATCTTTCTAAATACGTTTGCTTTTTTTCCCCTTCCACTTTCTTCGTTTTATTTTTGTTGCTTCCTTATTTTTTTGCTACTTACGTGGTTGATGGTATTTGGCCTTGGCCTTCGAGTAGCTAATGTGACCATTTCGAAGATGCTTTAATTGTAATTTTTTGGCAACGAGCCAAGCCTTCTTCCACTGCGCATTATTATTGGGCAATTTTGTGATTGTTTCGACAGCGAAAACAATGCAAGGTTAGGGAAATACTGTAGAAGTTTTTAATGAAGAAAATTACCTGTGTAGAATGATTCATAAAAGTGGGATGGTAAGTCCATAAATCAAAGAGAAGCATTTTGAGAAACATTAAAGTGCCATTTTAGATTTACTGATGGTATGAAATATGTGTTTATTTTGCTACAAAAAATAAATTACTTACATGAAAGATAGAATTTTCAGAAAATCAATTTATTCTAATGATCATGATTTTGTAACTTTTTTTTAGGACTGTGACGTCTCTCGCGTCTTTCTGATTAACATGACTCCTATGTTCTTTGACGGCCACGATTAATGGCAAAACCTTTCCAACCCAATACCAAGAAGAGAAACGGATCGAATATGTAAATGAGATATACTATAAAAGGATAACGTGGCAAACCTAAAGATAACATAAGATAATATAGAGTAGCAGGCTCAGAGGTTGTAGTGTGGAATCATTCTGATCAATAGCGTGACAAAGCTTAGTGTGAAATCTTGCGGACCAAGAATAAGCAGTCAAGAATTAGCTGCCTTGTGGATCAAGAATCTTCTTATATAAAGTTATAGATTATATTCTCTAGGTCAAGGGACCAAAACTGGAAAAGGTAATATTAGATATTAGTAATTAGATAACAGGATTATTTAGGATAATTGAGATAGAGAATCTAATTGCGTGATCTGACTTAAATACGTGATTTACTTTGGGCTTGACTCTCACTCTAATTAATAATTGTCAAATTAGAATTTAAGTATTATAAGTTACTCTTAATAAAAGTTGTATTAAGAATTATGTCTCATCATTTTGATAATCCCACACCTCTAGCTTACGCGGAACCGGCAAGACATGGTCATCCCAGGATGGCTATGTCTCAGGACATGCAGCAAATAATCATACTTTACATCAAGAGTTTTCATTATTTAAGAAATATGATGAAGATTAAAATTGAAAAATAGTAAATGTGGGTTTTTAATAAAATTAATGGAATTATTTCAAAGGCTTCTACTTTATTTTGGCTCAAATTTTGCTAGAAAACTTCAGATGACATATTTAAATAACATATAATGCACTACTCTATAAAATGAGATTTCACTTTTACAAAATAAAAAATTAATTCTTTGAAAATAATACAACACAATGAACTTATTATAATACTAAGCATGTTAGTTAACGAATATAATGTAATCTCTCTTGGTTTTTAAAAAGTTTTTTTGGTGATATAATAAATTTATTAAATCTCACACACGAGAACAATACAAGTTATACAATTTGAGTAATGAATATGAACAGTAGTATAATTTGTACTAAGGTGGTTGGAGCGCAGTTACTCAGACTGGGGGTATCCTCCCCCCTAGTATCATTAATTTTATATCTAAAGTTTAATTCTTGATTTAAATAAAAATAATTTTAAATGGCATTTTAATAATTACGTATAGATCTTCTTCCTTATTAATTTAAGCGAGAGGTATAGAATTTTAACATGATATTCTGTGACAAAGTATGCAAAAATTTTTAAGCTACAAGAACACATAAAAATATATACATAATACTAGCACAAATGAGCTATTAAATCAAATTTTCAAAAATTTCTCAATTTGAATAAGAAATTTACTGTAAGTATAACATAACCTATTCTTATTTCTTAAAAAAATGTTTCGAAAACGGATCCTACTTTCATGGCTTTACTTGCATGCACAAATATGAAATTTATGAAATATGGGAAAGTTAACTGGTTGATTTTTTTAAATAAAACTATTTAAAATATTACTTTAAAATTCGATTGGAATACGTTAGCTGAAAATTCTTAAGCAAAAAAAAAAAAAAAAGTTTTTTTAAAAAAATAAGTTTTTAATTTGTTTCTCAATTATAACTAAGCCCATGAATATAAAAAATTTCGTAAAATACAACAAAAAAAAAACATACATATACAAAGTATTGGTTTTCACTAACAATTCTTTTAAAAAAATGGTAATTCATCTCCTCAAAACATTCTCCCCCACCATTAAAAAATTAACCAAATGAGACGGGAAATAGTTAAATTTTGGAAGTATAACACACGTTCCTTTAATAATTCTAAAATACATATAAAAGGAAGAGTAAAAATGTATGCTTCCTATATATTTTCAACTTTTTAAGTATTTCTTTGTAAGAATATATAAGTCCATAAAGTAAGTCTTTGTAAGAATATATAGTCCAAACAAGCACAATGTGTTAGTACGCTGAAAATGATGATATTCATCCATAATTTTTAAGTGCTTATTTCAATGAACCATCATCAACTCTTCCTTTTTAAATGTTCAACACTGCACAATATGAGACAAAATCTTCTTCGAAATCTGTCACTCTCACCTTCAACTATAATACCGTACATAATGACAAATGATAGTTTAACGTCATTAGAAAGTCGATTAAGTCCATTTTTTGACGTGAGAACCAACAATGGCCTTCCACATCACGTGTTATCCGATTCCGCAATGTTTAGACTGGGGAAAAAATATGGTCCGAGACGGGCCAATCAAAGACAGGTCACTTCCTTTTCAGTTGTGTCACATGGATGTCTCCGCTGTCAATTAGACGGATGCTGTCTGGCAACAAGCCAGGCAGTCATCTAATAGCTCTAAATTACGCCTTTGACATCGAAAGGTCACAGCTTCCAATTACCAATGACAATCGATTGTCTTTTTGCTGCTCCTCACAGATTGCCAAGAAGTGATTGCACACTTTTCACCACATCAAGCTACCCCCGCTGGATGAAAAAGAACCGGTATTGCTTAAGTGTGGGCAATTTAAGTTTCATTACAGAAATCACCGAGAGGTTTTTGCGTTCAATTGGGCATCAAACTGAAGAGATCAAAGTTTAAATCTATTCAGTTACGTCGGTTAGCGGTTAAGAGGAATGTCTTGCTTTGTTTATTGATGCCTTGTAACTGTCAGATTCAAATGTTAAAGATGTACAGAGTTGAGATGATATTTGTGATTCTTTTAACTTCCACATCAGAATAAGGGAAGATAAAGAGAAGATAAACTTCAGATGTGAATGTCGCGCTTGAAACATCACGAGGACTATTGGCGAGGGTCCACGGAATTTTGAATCGTGGTCAAGAAAAGAGGACAACACCTGTCAGCTGGCTCGTCACTCTCCTGACTTTCCACCACACCAACGTGAGGACTCAGAGCCACGACAGTTTTTAACATAAATCAGCCTCTCTAGATGGCAGGTCTTCAGTGGCAGCAGGTCACGAGCCCGCGTCTCGACAACTCTGGCTACAAGTTCGTAACCATGGCGTATAGACTACCGTGGTCACAACTTCAGATGTAACAAACACCAATCTCTATCATTTTTAATTATTTGTCCTATAAACAAAAAAATACATGAACCATTCGTCTATTTCAAACTGCAAATCTTTCATCAGAAATAGAGATAGTGAACAGAATATATAATTTTTCGATACATTTCGATATAATTTCAGATAATTTGAATTTCACTGGAAAAATCCCCAATTCCACAAAACATCAGAAAAACGTTTATTTTTCAATGTTTTGTATTTTAATTCTTTTTTAAATATAATTTTAATAAAAAACATTAATAAATATTGAAAAGTTAATATTTATTTTAAAAATAAAAACAGAATATCATGTTTCTAATTAATTCAGAAGTAGGTCAAAATCTAACACAGCATTCTCAATAGCAGCACTTTTCTGATCTAGAATAGGAACAAAATCTATGTTTTAATAATAAAAATCAATCATCTTTGTTTCCCAAAATTGTACTTAAATAAATTTACCAAGCGAACAAATTTTATTTGTTTTGAGAATATTTTTTTTTTTTTTTTGAAAAAAAGAAACAAACATTAGTTGATAGGTAAAAATAAATAACAGTTCGTTTTAAAACTTTTATAAACATTATATCAATAACATCATGTTAATTTTTTGTTACAAATTTGTAATGAAAATCACAAATTTATTTTTTTAAGAAATGCACTTTAAAATTACTTCTATTTTTTCTCCTTTACGATTATTTAAATTTATTACATGAAATCTAACTTAACAATTTTTTATACATAATAGTATTTTTAAAGCGCACTTAAAAACATATCATTATGAGGCATCAAAGAATAATCAAAAATGCTTCTTTAAAATCTCATTTCAAATCAAAAAAACTTTGCACAAATCTTAAAGTCCAGTTCAAGAGCATTACTAACACATGTCGTTCAAAATCCGTGATCTAGATGAATTTAAGATAAACCAGCATCGTGTTTACATCGCTATCATATTTACTTCTGGAAATTACTGAACTCGTTAAAGTGTTATTCTAATCGAGATATGAAAGTTAGAATTACTACTTAGTTATCGCTCTATACTCACCATTCCTCAACGTATGTTACGCTTATCTCGCGTACTCGTAAAATCGTACAACTTTATATTACATTAAAACATATTCCCCAGTTATTTATTGAGTG
Source organism: Trichonephila inaurata madagascariensis (assembly GCA_019973955.1). Taxonomy (NCBI): domain Eukaryota; kingdom Metazoa; phylum Arthropoda; class Arachnida; order Araneae; family Nephilidae; genus Trichonephila; species Trichonephila inaurata. The sequence continues at coordinate 48,515 of BMAV01020133.1, forward strand.
CAAACACCTTCCTGTAATTATGACTCATTTGTACGTCTTTATTCTGTTTATGTCATGAATGTCATTTACATACAGCAATTAAACTTATATGAGTTTTCGATTGAAAATACAATTGATTAGAAGAAACGCTTTAAGACCAAGATAACATAGGAAACTTAAAATGTAGAGAATGATCAAAACATTAAAACTCCCATTTTGCTTTTTTAATTGCTATTTTTTATACTTTTTTTATTTTTGTCACCGAATTTATCAAACACTAAATTGGAGAAACACACACACACATTGGTGAAACACTCCTTCACAATTTCTGCATCAGTAAATGGTTTCATAAGACTGCCAATAATATAACAAATTTCATAAGATGCATTTATTACCGCTGTGATATTACCACTGACAAAACACTTTATTTCTGTTGCAAAGATTATATTCAAGAAAGCCTATTTATCGCCTCTTGAAAGAGATCTTCGAGGAAAAGTGCCGTTCAACGATTCGTGATTATTGGTATTTTTAAAAACAACACTTTCACAACAAATCCAACAATTACGCGAATCCATGTTTGTTTTTCACTACAAAATAGTCAACTTCCCAATCGTCTTGAAACAATCTATTTTCTTCCAATATTTTTCGCTTGCTCGACATGTGAGGGATAGTTAAAAATTAGTTCCACTCATAAAATGGTCACTACTCCCATGTTGTCTGTTATCACTAACAGTTACAGTGACAAGGAAAAAAATATCAATTCGCATAATTGATATACTTGATTTCTTGACTGAAAGAATTTCTCACCAAATTTGTAATACTTCGTTCTTAAATAAATGAATTTCTCAGAGCAATAGGCTCTGACCGGGCCACTTAAAAAGGCCCAGTGGGCCGCAGGTTGAGTATCGCTGGTCAAGATCATTGGTCTCCAACCCCCGGTCCGTGGATCAAATACTACCGGTCCACACAAGAAATATTAAATTGTTTCCCATTTATTTACTGTGGTTTATTTAGGCTATTTTTTATGAAAATCGCTTTATATTCCTTGCTAAATCACTTTATATTCCTTACTAAATCACTTTATATTCATTTTTTTTTTGGTGTAGCTATATTTCATTCTGAAGACACGATGAAATACAATTAAATTAAAATTATTAAATCAAAACAGTCTAAAATATAAACAATCCACGGTCCTCCCCCTCAGCGGGCCGCGGTAAAATCAACAAACGTTGACCGGTCCGCGGCGATAAAATGGTTGGGGAACACTGGTCAAGATAACCGACATCTAACTTTTGAGATGGACTAATATATTCCTCATTGGACTCAAAATAATAACAATGAGAATTATAACAGTATATTTGTAAAAACAAAACAAAAGGTGCAGCTGTTTTTCATTTTCCTTAATCGTCTTCATATATCAAATTCTTACACAATCTGTCACTTATCCATAATTACTTCGCATCGAGATCAACTTGTTTAAAAAACACAACGCACTAGAATAAGAGCCATAATTTCAAATCCAACACCAGTAGCCACCAATTGAAAACGACATTAACAACCACGCTACTCAACGCGATTATAGCAACGGAGTACTGTCACAAGCAATCAGAGAAAACATTTCTCTCTCTCGCAGAAATTAAAAAAAATAAATAAATAAAAATGAACAGGTAGGCACTACAAACAACTACTGGAGAGCATCCAAAAAAGAAAAGAAAAAGAGAGAATATTGCGTAAGACCAACCGTAATTTTGAGTTAAAAAAAAATAATAAAAAAAACAAATAAAGAAGACATGGGAAAATACCAAAAAGAAAAATTGGGGGATGAAAGAAGATAAACACAGCATTTACTTTTCCTAACCCCTCCGAGCTTTTTGGGACCTAAATATGGAATCGACGAAATGAGGAAGAATTCTTCTTTTTCACGCTATGTTTGTGCAAAACAAATAGCTGATTCATCATAACTTGAAACCAGATGTTTGAAATATTGCATATGAGTTAAGAGAAATATTTTTCGAAAGAAGTTTGGGGTGAGTTGTTTTTGAGAAACAGTAAGTTAATGTGAAAGCAGCTGTGAAAGTTGTTTTAGGAGCTACTAGGCTTCGTTTCGTTTTGCATCACTTGAACCACGAGAAGCACTGAAGAGAAGTTTGGATTCTTGTTGTAATAAATTTCGTTTCTATTAAATGAAAATGCTTTATAGGGAATTTTTATATTTAACGTGAAAAATGCATTTACATTAATGAGGTGAAAAATTATTTAATTGGAGAGTATTTTCAGTGAATTAAGTTTTTAATATGTGAATAATAATAATTACTATACTACATAGAGATAAAAATTAAGAATAAGGAATTTATAAAATAAAACCTTTTCTCATTAATGATTTCATTAACCCTTTCTGATCACTTTTTGAATCCAGAAATATATTCTTAATTATTTTAGAAGTCACTAAAATTATTCTTTCCAAATACTCAAAAAAAAAAAAAAAAAAAAAAGGAAAAAGAAAGAAAGAGAAGAAATTTTTACTCCAAACATGACCTTAGATCCAATATAACCCAAATCAAAAAAGGAAACCCCATAAAATAATCTCAAAATTTAAAAATTAGAATAAAATAATTAAATGCATTTCTTTGAATTTCCATACACGTCAACAATATCTGCAAAACAGCAAAAAAAAAAAAAAAAAAAAAAAGATATGCTAAATCTGGATAAGTAGTTAAGTAAAAAGGTTTTTAAAAAACAGAGATAAAACATTTCCTAAATTAGAAGAAATAGAAGTCTTTCAACAAAATTACCCAACAAAAACATCGCTTTCTTCATATCACTATTTTTTTTTAAAAAAATATAGTGCTAGGTTACATTGTAAGCAGTACTTATTTTATGGATTTCACAAATAATGATTCCATAATTATACGTAAAGATATCCGTAGATTGGAGAAGGTAATACGAGTATACTTATCTATAATGTATAGATTATCAAGGTTAAAAGTTTTCTAAATGAGTAAGTACTAAGTCTTTTCAATTTTGGAATTTCAACTTTTGTTATTACTACGGACAACAAAAGCATTTTAGTGTCGCGTCTGCTATTCATGCATAGAGGAGTCTTAAATCTTGTTAAAATGGATAGGAAATCCCTCTAAATCATTTTAAAACAGGAATAGGAAAACCATTACAATCATGTTAAACCAGGCATACACTTCCCATTAAAAGCCTTGTTAAATCAAGTATAAAAACCGGAGGTTGTTATTCATCGAAAACAACACACTTCTATATCATTCATTCTCAAAATTATCAGTCTGTGCAAAATTTAGAGCTCTTTCCTATATATAAATTTTCTTTTCTTATTTTTTTTTTCTTGCCCTCACCTCTTTTTTTTCCAGTTTACTTCAAGAATTGGAAAGGATTAAAGTTACAAATGATTTCTTCGAAATTTAGTTTTTTATATAATGACAAAAATTAAGGTAAGCATATCTTCTGCAAGGTGAAGTATTAGAATTAAAGAGTTTATGTAACGTCATCTAAATATATTCAGGAGAAAGGCAACTCACACACACACATACACACTCTCGCTCATTTACTCTTCTCGAGATCTGCGGAACTATTAGACCCACAGACTTGAAATTTGGCAAACATGTTTCTTCTGCTGAGTACAGATCCGTTAAGAACGAGTTTTGCGGAAATGTTAAAATTACTTAGTGGAACTTCCAAAGACGGGAGGGGGATTCGGGGAGTAAGAGATAAAAAGTTCCCATTTATTGAAAAACTACACTTAGGCTTGAAACGTGTCAGGCAAGTTTTTTTCGTTCAGTACAGAACCACTAAAAACGAGTTTTGGGGAAAAATACTCCCAAGGGGTTTACAGGGGCGTAAAAGCTAATCTATCTCTATATAAGAGAAGGGTGATTAACCACTTACTCATCACTAGATCTCCAAAACTATTCGACCAACAGACTTGAAATTTGAAAAGCATGTTTCTTTTGTTGAGTAAAGATCCGCTATGCCTGAGTTTTGCAAAAATTATTTATCACAGTGGCGTAAAAGATATTTATATATTCGATTTAGAAAATATACAAAAGAAACTGGGAAATACAGGATAATTCAGCGGTTATTTGACTTAGATATTTTATTTGCCAAATCATTCTTTCTTCGGAGTTTAACTTGCATATTACTTTAAATTATTTAAAATATTAATTAAGTTTTGATCTCATTAAAACTTTTTTATCCTTCCATCTTGATTGTAATATTTTTCATTTCACCCGTGCGTTGAACGGGTGTATCGGTTACTATCCATATAAAAGAGTGTCACACTGGTTATAATTTATTATAAAAGTATGACAGGAAAGAAAATCGGAACGTTTAGTGCAGTAATCTCCCCAACCCCCTCTTGAAGAGTAAGAATCTGACTTGGAACAAATTTTATCAGATAAAAAACACAGTAATATTAGTACTATTTTATTTTTCTTGTTTGAAAGAGGACAATATATTTTATCGCGTACTGTTCTCATTTCGTTTTCTTCATTTATGAAACTAGTTCCACACAGATTACATTTCCTTTATTTTAACTTTAAAGGAATCTTTCGTATTACGTATCTCAAAATTAAGAACAACGTAATTCTGAAATATTTTTAAATTTAGAAAAATAGCAATATGATGTTACAGCTAAACAAAACTTTTCAATTTATTCTAAAAAAATTTACATTTAAACTTTTTACTCTATCGAAAAACGTTGCTCCGAATTGTGTCCAGTGGTTGCAATAGCTGAGCAGTTATGGTCGTGAACCAGTGGCGTAACTAAGAATATTAGCTACCCCCCCCTCCCTGCAAAGTCAGGTTTTGCCTTTAATATTTTATAAATTGGTTAAATACGTACTTGGCGTCAGTCACTCTTTGCGGTCCTAGAATACTGCTGCCCCCTCCCGCGGTGCGATGTGTACGCCACGCAATGGCATAACGTACACCCCCGCATTGCTGGGGGGCAGAATTCTAGAGGGGCCGAAAACCTGACTGACGCAAACTATGTAAGATCTGGCTTGGGGTCCCCAAACTGTCTTTGAAGGGGGACCCTAATATTCTCTATTACGCCACTGAAGATACGCCACTGTCAGTGGCGTAACGTACACCCCCGCATTGCGAGGGGCCCAAAGCCTTACTGCCACCAAACACTTACGCTTTGTAAGATCTTGCTTGGGGCACACAAAACCTGACTTTGCAGGGGGCCCTAACATGCTCCGTTACGCCACTGGCCACTGTCGTGAACTCTTGATGAGCAAGGAAAAGGATGATTAATAAATTTGTTAAATTTGCAAAAGAATAGAAAATGTAGCGAAGACTAAATCTGTTTTAAATAAATCTTTATACTGATTTAATTCATATATATATTTTACTGCACAGTCGAAAAGATTTAAAAACTATGTGTGATTTGCTTTTTTGTTCAAACAAGGAAAAAAAATTAAAAATTAGTGGGGAGAAATAGAACAATAAACAATTTAAATATACGTATAAACATGATTTTTAAAAAATGAGACAATTACAGCAGAAATAATTAAGATAAATTACAAATATTGCTAATTAGAAAGTTAAGAGAAAAATTAGGCCAAAGAAGGAGTTCATGAAGTTGTAAGCCTTCTTTTTAAAGTTTAATTGGGTTTTTTTCTTTGATTATATTCTTCACAAGAATAAACAATAATTATGTATACTTTCATTATCTCAATAAATACGAGCAACAAAATGTTTAAAAAAAAATCGTAGCTGATATATTACTTAAACAACCTTGAATGCAATGATGAGTCTTAAGTTTTCTGTTTCAAGTAACAAATGAAACCATTCGAATATGTTCTTGATATCTTTTATTTTTATTTCTTTTCTAAACGGATGTTTAAATCACACAAAAGTTTATCTAATTACTATAAAAAAAAATCTTATTAAATTCCACCAAAAATAGTACGAGGAATTACAGAATACAGAATTTGAAGACAGTCAAGTCAATACGTCAAGACATCACAAAACAATGGAAACAATTTTAAGAAAAAACTCTGGAACCAAAAAAAAAAAAAAAAAAAAAGAAAAGAAAAGAAAAAAGAATGACCAAACGATTTTTAAAACAGAATCTGTGAGACAAAAACTGTATCAAAACAGTTTATTCTCTTTGTTTCAGAGGAAACACAAGTAGCAGAAAAATGAAACGAACCATCTGTTCCTCTCTCTCCAACTGCCAAGCGAATTTTTCATTGTTTCTTCTTAATCAAACCAGAGTGAAAAAATAAAAATTGTAAACGACGTAACTAATTTATCACGCGAGTATTGGGAAAACAACTGGAGCAGTAAATCTATCAACTTTTGTCACTGAGATCTTCAATTCAGTTAATGGCGTAAATAAAAAAAAAAAGTTACACCTCATTCATAGTGTATTGTAGTACGAAGATAATAAATATCGTTCCATATAAGAGGATTTTTTTCCTTCCAAAAAAAGTTTTTTTATTCAACGGTGGTGATTTTTCACTAGCACCACTGTAGATTTCGTAAAGAACCATAACATTCTAATTAGTAAAAAACTTCGCATGTATTTATCGAATAAAGCATTATTGCTTTGTACAAAGAAAAAAATCACAGTGCAGGGTGTAAAAAAGAAAATACCTGGATTTTTAAATTAAAGCCTTTTTTTTTTTTTTTTAAGTTTCAAGACTTTATCAAACACAACTACCAATAGAGACAAAAAATTAAATAACTTGCAAATAATTATAAATTTTTCAAAAAATTTAAACAGAATCAAATTTTTAAGAACTTATGACAATTGGTTGCTATGTTTACCTCAGCGACTATTTTTTCATCTTTTGGCTTTCTTCTTGGTTTTCATCCATTTGAAATTTCAGCATGAGACAGCGGGTTTGGCAAACATTATTTGCTGAGGTCTCGCCAATGTAGTAACCTTCAATGTAAACGTTATCGTAGTGTGGTTGCCATGAACAATCAGAACAAGAAAATTAAATTCGATCGTTTGACATAAATTGTTTTATATTTTAGTAAGATTCGATTGGAAGTTAAAACTCTTCTTTGCAAACCTTTGCATAACTTTTTAAAGTTTTTTTTATATATGCATTTACTAGAGTCAAAAATGAGTTATAAATCAGTTTTGGAAGTCTCTTTTTTTCACTCAAGATTATCCAATATTATTTAAAATTTAATTTTACAAACAATTAAGGTTGTAAATGGCAACACGTCAACAGGACAATCAAATTCTTTTTTTTTTTCTATGAAAAGAAATCGAGTAATTAAATGAAGTTTTTAGAAACATTTTTCTTAGAAATGCATGTCTCCTTAGTTATTGAAATATCAAAAGAATATACTTCGAATCTCAACTAATAATAAAGGCAGATAGTTTTTCGGCAAAAAGTATGTATTTTAAAAATGTTTCGTTTTCAAGTAAATTTTTGTGTGTGTGGAACGTCAAACTCTGCTTTAAAAATTATTATTCATCTTAACTCAACCAACTTTAAAAAAAATATATATCACCAGTGAAACAAAAGAATGTTTTTCGCATATATTATCAGAATTTTGTTAACTATAAAGCAGTAAAAATGATGTGAATAATATTTTTAATTTCTATATACACTTATTTCACGCAAGCACTTGAAGACAAGGCGTTTTAACCTGCTTAACTAAAAGTAAAATAATAACGACATTCAACCAGAGAACAGCAGAAAAGAAAAAATAAATTAAGTTTTACTAGGAATTTCTCCATAAATTCACTTGCACATACTTTCAAACATTCGCATTAACTATTCATCTGGAATAAATACGTTCACAGAAAATAAATCTCATCCTCTTTATTCTTCATATTAGCTCTTTTTTTTTCCATCCCTAATCAAACAGGTGGGCATGGCAGCATAACAATGGGATTCTTTTAGCAAATAGCTCCCTGTGAAAGCGTGGCAAGCATTTTTTTTTTAACTCTCTGCCGTAAAAAATTCATCGTAATTTTCAACCTGAAGATATTTGGTTAAAAAAAATAATGTAGATGCCATTGTAAAATATTTTTTATGTGTTGTTGTTGGTATAGTTGTTTTTCTAAAAATTCAATCTTACGAAAAGTGAAATATTATTAATATACTTATTTTAAGAACAGAAAATTCTATAAGCTATAGTATAAGATGATGTCATTTTTTTTTTTTTTAGTTTTACAAGAAATTGATGACTGATTGATTGTTTTATTAACTTCATACTTAAAAGTAACAAGAGAACCACACATTGGCGACAAACCTTGTAATTTTTAATTAAGTGACGAAGATGACATTTGAGTTAAGTCCTTTACTTTCCATAATTACATATCACATTAATATGAGGATTTCAGCCTCATTTTGGCGTGCGTTAGCTCTTACACATAACAGGTCTTTTGTGGTATCAGGACTCAAACCTACGATTCCATAGGCTAAGAATCATTATTTGGTTACCGCAGAGTTGTACAAGTAAATGCAACAAATTTTTTGAAAATACATGTTTAAGTAATAAATGTAGCTCATTTTATTTATTCTACGTTAGATTTCATTACAAATGCTTTTGATTTGAACCTTTCGTAATTAATTTGTAAGTTCTTTTTGCTGCAAAATTAAATTTACACTTCGATTTACATTAACGTTTTTTCATAAAATGTTTTTTCTGCGAATATATACATCTCAATTCTATATATTTATAACTTAAATCTTTAACTGTAACATTTTTTCTGATGAGAAACCTGTCTATTTCAAAACAATAGCGAATCTGAAATACGACAAAACAAATCCTTTTTAACGTGACACAAATATTCAATTGTTATTTATTTCTAAAAACTATATATAAACCGATTACACGCATTATCATTAACATATTCTATCACTAATCTTTTTTTAAACAGATTTAAACATTTAACTAACAAGGATAATTTCAGACCATCAAAATATGTCACGACCAGCATACTTATATTTCTCTGACAGTCTGTGGTGATTACCTTTTTTACGATTTAATTTATACACAGAGCGATTCTAAAATAATGGGTAACATTTTGCGAGATGGTACAGTTCACTAAAACTATCACTTTCTTCGTATGAATCGTAACGGGTTCTTCCACTAATCCTCTTGGGGAAAATATTCTTTAACTGTGATTTTTGTTTAAAAACCGCTTTCCGTAGAGATGACTATTTTATGCTATTGTGACCATTATTTAAGTACCTGACGTCGAGTATGTGAGGTTAATGGCTAATCGTTGATCGTTATGCGTGAAATCCAAGCATTAGAAAAGGTGAACAGCGACTGGGTTGTCGCACGTCTTGAGATTAATGGTCGATATAGAATCCACCAGGAATAGTGGAAGGGACCTTGGAGCTGACCGAGCTATCGGGATTCGAGAAGGATCATAACAAGGAGCTTCAATTCCAGATAAGTGAATTTCAATAATCTTGAAAATCCGGTTAGGGTGAGGATTTCAGATTGCTCCCAGAGTTAAGCTATAAAATTGTAAGCCTTATAAAGTGTTAAAGCTAGAATAAAAGTAGCTATTTTTAAGATCATGTATGCTTCTTCCTCGAATCCTCTTGCACCAGCGACCTTCGGGCCACAACAGAATGTATGGATGAAAGTGACATATAGTCGCAAACACATACAAAATAAAATGATTAAGTGTTTTAATACTACAACGCTCTCATTAAATTCTCGAAATTACAACCACCAACAGATATAAATTTGGTAGAATCACAAAGGAATTATTCATGAACAGTTTTAAAATGCCATGTATTTCTCACACACATGTAGGAGCAATGTAGTTCCTGAGAAAATATTATATTCTCACTCAGTAACACTGAGAACAAGGTAAAGTCAAGTTAGAACATTTATATTTAAACGGGAAAAAAAGAAAAAAACAAAACGTTCTTTGGTTGATGAAAACCACGGTACTTAAGCTAGAGGTTCGAAACAACTTCGGAGCAAACTGCTAAGAAATGTTAGAACGATTATATTTCTTAGATTACATATATTTTCTCTTGAAAATTTCACGTAATAAAAAACACTAAAATAGCTGTAGATAGTAAAAAATGAATCAAACCCTGTGCATATCCGCGAATATTAATATATAAATTTACGAAATAAACAATTTTATTTGTTATTTTGTATTATAAAACTTTTATGTTACACATACAATTTTGAGAATCATCTTGTTTGATATTAGCTGATCCGTAAACAAATCAAGAAGTAATATTTTGCATATAAAAAAGTATACAAAATTCATTTGTGAGATTGAATTTAACTTATATATAAAACTAATAGTTGCAAATAAATCTTTTTGATGAGATCGAAGAGTATTTCAAAACATTTTACACAGAAATGGATTGGAGAGTGTTGTAAGTTTATATCCTTTTCAGATTTAAAAATACAGAAATATTTTAAAAGTGGAATCGCATTTCTGTAGTAAAAAGCTTAGAACTGTTCATGAATAGACTCCTGGAGTTTTGTGTTATTTAACAAAGATATGCTTGAAGAAAATTCTAAGAAATAACTATAAGCATATTTCAAAATAAACAGTAATAATAAAACAAACAGCATAAATTATAATGTTTTGGGGAACTTTTCCGTTTTGCCGGGGCAAATCTCATCCAGTTGGCGTTACTGGCGACAAGATACAATATACACATAAAAAAATATAAGCAATTCATCCATTTTTGATGTATTATGAAAAAGACGTTACTCATCAGAAAAGACCACAACTTGTTATGAAATGTGGAGGTAAAAGGTTACCAATAGGAGTACTCCGTTTGGTGTCGGTTGTATTATTTTTGGCAACTTTATCGCTTGTGCCGGCGAAAAGAAAAAGTACCCATTTTTGTAATTAGTATAATTATTACAAAACATAAATATAATCCTTTCTTTTCAATATATTTTTTTTAAATACAAGCCTTTATTATTATTTTTTTTTCCTTTTTAAAAATATTTCAATTCAATTAGAGTAAATAATTTCTCACTTAGTGATTGGCTTAAAATATTAGAAAAAGAAAAATGAAAATCAAATGCCAGTATTAATTTTTTAAAAAATAATAAAGTATATGAGAACGTTTCCTGTTAAAAAATTATTTTTTTATGCCTGGAATGGATATTTGCAAATATATATTATGATTTTGATGAATTTTCAAAAATTCCATCAAATATAATTAGAATACAAAAATAATCTATGAAGGTTTGATACTATCTTAACACATACATTATTTAATTGTTTAAGGTATCCGACTACGTTCGGAAAAATGATTTTAAAAAAGTGCATAAATGTATAATTTTCATGATATTTAGTGTCATTTAGATTAGAATACATGTATAAAATTGTTTTAAGGACATTATGACAAAAAAATTTATTTAAATACAATATTTTGACAAAAAATTAACTTAGAATAACCTTTTTTCCAAATCTCCTTTTGTAAGAAATGCTTCTATATTGTATTAATAATTTGCCTGTATATAGCTCAGACCTCTGTTCAAAGGCTAAACGATGATTTTTGAAAAATTCACATTATTTTCAGAGTTACAACCATTTGAAATAATTATCGGCGTATTTTGTTAAAATTTCTCCCTTCTGTTTTCGTAAAACATGCATAAACCGACTTTCAAGTTATGCGTTTCAAAAATTCTAGTTGAGCCTCTGTACAGAGATCTGAGCTATATACAGATAAAATATTAATACAATAGAAGCATTTTTTACAAAAGGAGAACATTTGGAAAAAAGGTTATTCTAAGTTAATTTTTTGTCAAAATATTGTACTTAAATAATTTTTTATTGTAATACTCTTCTTAACACAATTTTATATACATTGTCTAATCTAAGTTATGCTAAATATCATAAATATTATCCATTTACACGCTTTTGCAAAATCACGGTTCCGAACGTATTCGGATACCTTAAGGCATAGTTTCATCAGAAGTTAAAAAATTTTTAAAAGCACATACAAACACTTTATTGTATTGCTTTTATTTTTCATGCATAAAAGTATGAAGACATAGTAAGTGTAATTAAAAACAAATTAATATTAAAAACAAATTACATTTAGTATTAGCAATACTTTTTTAGAAGAAAAATCAAGTTCATTACCAAATAATTATATCATTAAATTATTAATAATAGTGATAAAATCATGGCACACTATTCAATGAATTAAATTCATGTGATGTCATTTAGTCACATGATTACAATCATGCGTTTCCTGGCAATCATTCTATGCGCTTCGCTGTTGGCTACTTTTCTATTTGCAGAAACTTTCTCGAAAAATACAAATTTGTCAACAATAATAACGCACATAAGAAAGAAAAATACACTAGATTTAAAAGTACTCGATAATGCATGAATCTTTTTTTTTTGAGCATCTTTAAACAATTATAAAATTTGAAAGTTTATCAAAATATTGAAAGTAGAACAACTAGTACACAAGTCTAAGGACAGTTCTGAATTCAATAAAGAAGTCGTGATAGCATTTATCACGTGACTGTCATTAATTTAGACCAATAAGTCGGTTGCAAATCTCACCAAGCGGACGTTTTCGGCAACGATACACAAATTGTAGCCAAATAAAAACAACATTTGGCGGTTTATAGCCTGAACTCGGCCAACTAAAAAGCATTTAAAAAATCACTAATTATCAACAACACAAGCAATTTAAAGTTGTCGCCTTAACGTAATTTTTATGGTTGAGGTTAATCAGAACGTATTCTTAGCACTTAACGGGGTTAACAAAGAGTTTTGATCCATTACATTATAATTTAATAAATAATTATTATATTGCTTGGTAATAAATTTGGTTTGGGCAAAAAAAAAGTATAATGAGCCAAAGTTTATCTGTTAATTAACAAAAAGGAATTAAATGTGTACGAAAGGAATCCATTAGTGAAATTAAGTGCCCCAAACACTGAAGATGGGGAAGAAAAACGAAACGATGGTGATTTATCATTCTGAAAAACCTTTTTCGGTTTCTAAAAGCGTCTATTCGAAATCGTAACACAATTCCAGAACACTCATTCTTCACTGTTATCTAAAAAAAAAACAAAGAATCTCCAGCAATGCGTTAAGTATATGCAATGAATCATAGAAAAAAAATTTATTCATTTTCTTTTTCTAAAAAGCTTTTCAACAAAAGTTAAACACACACAAAGAAAAACTTAATAACAATTGGCGCGAAAAACAACAATAACAACATTAAACATAGCAAAAACAAAAGCAAAATTCTAAAACATTAACGACAACAATAAAATATAGGAATGAATTCATAAATACTTTATATGCCGGGCTGGAACCCAAAATTTTCTTTTATGCACACAAAATTATCACGCGTTTGCATGGAATTTAATGGAACGAGTGTAGTCGGGTGTACGTTATTTGTCTATATTTTATTGTTGTCATCCTATCGATACGATGCCAAACAAAAGGGAGGATAGTTTTCCCGCTATTTTTGAAATTAGGCCGAACGTTCTCGACTGAGATAAAAGAACACAAAACGAACATATTCGTTCTGAAACGAACATGGGGTGACGCATGGCCGGAGATGAGCAAGAGATTGTTCCAAAGGGGGTAGATTTTACGCTCGGTAAAGTTGGCTGAAGGGGAAAATATCATTGGCTAAGATTTTAAAAATAAACGGCAGCAGCATCCCATCTATGCGGATATTGTTTGCCAACCATATGTTGCGCATCACCAAACAGTGACGGGGTGATTAGATCGTCTGATTGCTTTGGCCACATATCCACGCGCCTCCATGATGGATCGATTAGGAGTGCATTGTTTATTTTGAACTCTGTTGCTTACTTCCAATTCAAATGGAGGAAGAATGCATACACACAGCATCTGAATACGGAAACTATATACTAGACTTTCACTTTGATAAATATCGATTTTATGGATATATAGACAGGTATTATAATTTTTAAGATTAAAAACAAGATGAATTTTAAAAAGTTCTGTGACACATTCTAAAAATTAATTTAATACAAATCAACTGGTACAGAGAGTGCGGTTTGCAGATAAATAAATGCTTATCAGCGTGGAGAAAAAACGTTTTTAACTCAGTGCCTAGATCATGGATGGCGAACCAATGACGCGTGTACCATTGATGGTACGTGACACAATATTTTGGGCACGCCACCGATCAAAACGGTTTGTATTTTAGTTCAAAATAACAAAGTTTACTATGAAGTATTATGAGCCAACCCTGTTATGTACCCTGATGTGGCCATTTGATAAATTGTCCCAGTTGGATTAATTGGAAATTGAAGAATTTCAAACGCAGTTGATTTATTTCCAATCTAGTTCAATATGGATTCAGAAGTTTATTGAAACAAGGAAAATGTTAGAATGGACTGAAACACAGAAAGATTAACAAGCAATATAAGTAAAAATGGCAGTAACGAAATTTTGGGGAACATGGAATTCGATTCTAGACACATTTAACTGCTTGAACAAGCTGGTTCATGCTATTTTAACCATATTGTCATTTACCTATGCCTGCGAGTCATTATTTTCAGAGACGAATAACATTAAGACTCGCTTAAAAACCGTTTGGCAGATGACTCCAATTCAGCATGCATTCAGCTAAAAGTAACATCTTACAATCCTAATATATGTTATTTGTCACCTAATAACTGCAAATTTAGTTCATTGTGGATAATTCAGACTCAGTAATCATCTAAGCAATCACGCAAATAAATCTGGATAGAAAAAGGACAAAATGGTCTCTCTCTCTATTCTGACTTCCCTAATTTGTCTCTTAATAAGTTTCTTAACAGGAATTTGTGAGACAGTGAACCATTTATTTTTACATCGATCGGTTAGACAACTATTTTTGTAGTTCACACATAATAAACACATTGTCTAAATATGAATAAAAGATTTTTTAAACAGCCTCTGGAAAAAATGACAACTGGAAAAACATAGTCTAAAAGATTATGAAAGTTTCACAGTCTGCAACCACACAAACATGAAATCATAGTCGAAATACAAAAATATTGAAAGATAAGTATAGGAGCTAGGGTTTTCAGCCCCTGGATCCCGAAATCCCGGGATCGCTGTCCCGAGAATGGTGCCATTCAACCAATGCGATTATAACCATCACAAATAATATCGCTTAGTAACTGCGTTAGCGGATACTTTAGAACCGACTCACCCATGTTCAACTGCTGTTCACATGGAACCCTTCTCCGTGCTTCGAGGTTCTCATCGGGGTCCCGAAATCCCAGGATTAAAATAACTGATCCCGGAATTCATTTTTTGACTGAATTATATTTTAAAATTTTTTCCCCATCAAAATTTTTTAAGAATTTAATTCTTAGAAAATTTACATATTTTTATCAAATACGTACGTATCAATTTGTATGCAAAAACCATTAAGTGTAGCAGAAGAACTAGATAAAGTTATCAAAGAGGGATACACACCAAAATGCAGCCTATTAGATTTGAGAGACTGTCATCAAAAATTCAAAAATAAATGTCTTTTTGAAAATGGAGGGAGATGTGGTGTGACTACCTGTGGAAAGAACATACTCCTATTTAATGACGATATAGCGTACTAACGTAGAGTTTGAACGAGTACTTTTTTTCAGCAGGACAATTTGTTACAAAAATAAAAAGCCGTTCTAACGATGAAACGCTGGACGAGCTGTGTTTTTTAAAAGCTTATTTACAGATACACAATAGATGGTTTTTTTAAATTTCATTGTGTACTATTTTTTATTTGTTTTTTTATGATGATTTAAGTTTTGTTTTGATTTGTTTCAATAAATAATAGTATTAAGCCATTTTTTTAACTATATTTTCAGTTTTATTATGTAATGTAACTATGGTGTGTAAGTATTTTTCATAAATAGTCCAATCTAATCCAGGAACCAGTCCCGGATTTGGATAATGTAATCCCGAAATCCCGTGATTGAAAATATAACTCGGGATTGCAAACCCTAATAGGAACTGTATTGTTTGTATTGTATAGATTCTGTTTTCACCCGCTTTCAGAAACTATTGCAAACTTATGCGCCAAATAGCGAGCTCAGACTTTTCTTAAAATTAGTGCTTTCTTGCTCTTGTCTGTCAATGACATGAAATTTTTCTTACATGGTATAAAAAGACTTATTTTGTGATATACAAACCTTGAGCCACATTTCTAGACAGCGGAACAGATAAACATCGCTGAAACTGTCGCAACGCATGGCTAGATAACGGCAGTGATTGACCATAGGTCTGAAATATTAAGCGTGGGCTTAGTTTATGATTGTTTATTTGGTTGAGATTCGAGTTCACATATGAAACCGTGAGAGCCACTTCAGATGACATATTGGACTTTTCGCAATAAGTGAACAAACAGGCAGTAAAAAGAGTGAGTAATAAAAAGGCATCAGTATTTCCGTTTTGTTTAGAAGAATATTATTGCGTTAGGATTAGTCACCTGGTAAAGAAATATAATAAACAGTTTTGGAAATGTCGATGTCTAAATTTTTGCAACGTACTTGCATATCTATGAGCAATTGTTGAGTCGCGTGCGAATGCGTGGTATTGTCTGAATTCAGTTATCCCTCACTTAAAAACTAATACATGAAGGCAAGTAATGATTTAAAAAAAATTTTCTTGCAAGAAGTGCCAATTTCGTAATTCCGAATATAAGCATCAAAATGTTAATAACATCTCGACTTAGCGAATTCGGAGTTACGCTATTTTAAAATCTCAACGATTCGTTTTTGTTTTTCTTCCATAGCTGAAACTCAGGCGGAATCGGTGCCAGAGCCTGATGAAATTGGCAATTTAATGGGCTCAATTCATGTGACGTCATAGTCACATGATAGTGAAAGTAACGTGATTCTAGCCAATCAATTCAAAAACTGATGTGACGTCATAGTCACACGATGAAAACTATCTTGTGCTTCCAGCTAATCAGTTCACGCGCTTCGGTGTTGTCTAGTTTTGCTCTTTGCAGAAACTTTCTCTTAAAAAGTACATATGTATACAAAATGCATTTTATTTAAAAGTATAAGCATAAAATACGATTTTTTTTTTAATTTTTAAAAATCTTTTTGAAGAATTTATTCCCCTAACATTTAATCATCTTTATCCAAATATGAAATTTGAAATTTTATCTGAGTTTTACAAATAGAACAACAAGTACTATTAGTTTAATGTTTGTTTTGAATTCAATGGAGAGCACGTGTTTGCTTTGTCATGTGATGTCATGAATTGAGCCCATTTAAGAAGTTGTCGATCTTACCAAGCAAATGAATTTAGAAATGGATTGTGATGACGTTCAAGAACTGCTGGATTCTCTCACACTATCAAGAGCTGACAGTTAATGAACTCATAGAAATGCATGAGCAAGAGCAAGACATTGAAGAACTTGAGTCTTTAGACCCAATTCAATCAGAAGATCGAATGAAGGTTGGTAATTTGACGGAAGACCACAGTTAAATTGAAAAAAAGGCTACAAATTTCAGGAAATACGTAAGAGAGTATTTTTCAACGAAGAGAGTGTTTTTTCAGGAAAACAAGGAATAAAAAAAATATTAGCTAGCTACGATAAATTTTGTGGGGGAAAAAAATTCTTTGCACCGGTAGATTTCTCTCTCTTCGTTAGATTTTATTAAACCTTTTACATCAAAATAACTTCGGTTTGTGATTTATAGTGTTTGTAATATCTAAGACTTAACTATATAAACATTTTTTTTCTAAATTATAATATATTTTTTTCGTCTCCGGCCCCAGCTAAAAATAATTCAAATGCATTTACATGCAAAATTATAACCCGACTTACGCGGCTATCGCTCAGTCCCACCTATCGCGTAGGTTCGAGGTACTACTGTAAATCATGCATGTCACAAGCACACACACAGAGCGATTCTTCATTAAAACTCTATAATACGAAACTTTTCCAATAAAATCGTGTTTCTTTTGAATGAAAAGACTTCTTTAGATTCAACCACATTAGGATTTTGAAGAGTATTTTAAAGCATTCAACAGAAAAACATGGATTAAATGGGAATTTCTAGCTAAAATATTGAGATAATTGTGATTCCATTTACATAATACATTACTGTAAATCAATAATTATTATTTAATAGTTTTTCATCAGACATTCACACATTAACTAAGCAAAATCAAAACTAGTTGATTGATTGTTTTATTAACGTCGCATTATGAGGCAGCAAGAGGACTATTGGTAACAGACCTCCTAATTTTGAATCAAGGTCATGTGACGAGTACAATACCTGATCTAGCACCCCGATCTCAAATTTCCACACTACGCCTACGTGAGGAGTTTGGGTCCCGACTGTTTCATGGATATTAACCCTTTTACATGACGGATCTTTAAATGTACTAAAATCCGATTCACACAACTGTACAGGACAGTGGCATTACGGAAAATATTAGGGCCCCCAGCAAAGGGGCCTAAGCTGAAATTTACAAAGGGTTGCAAAACCATAACATACTAGTGTCAGTCAGGCTTTAGGCCCCCTAAAATCCTACCCCCCCCCCCCCGATGCGGGGGTGTACGTTACACCACTGCTACTGGAGCAACACCGATCACGAGTTCGCAACGCAGCCACACAGAATTAATATTGAGAAATAATAACACATAATAGTGACACATAACAATGACAAAATCACGACAAATTTTCATAATGTAGACAAAAACGACAAATTTTCATAATTTACAAAGTACACAATCTGGGAATGAGAAGAAAAGTAAAAAACCTCTTCATAATAACATCAAATAATTCCCGGAAAAGATGACGTTTCACAAATGAACTTATCAAAGGGTTCAAATGAGGAGTCATTGAGTTTCAAAAGCAAACACACCTAGTAATCAGATTTAAACCCGCTCTCGAAAGGCATGTTTTCGGGGTGTAACTGATATTGAGATGACTCACATGGAGGAGGGCAGGATGATTTGAATTGTAACTCCATTCGACACAGTTATTCATCACTGCTTTCAGCCATTCATATTTTAATTCAGGTGTACTAATCACTCGGTTCGGCATCCAAAAAATATAACTTCTTCCACACATATTTTTCATTTCATATTTAATTCTACGATTAATTCATAATTATTTATATCTTATACCAGGCGCCGGCAACATTTTTTTTAGCTGTGGCGTGCCAAACCAATCTACCAAAATGATTCAGCGTGCCACACAGTATAGGACATTTTCGAAACAATTCGATTCCCATGATAATACATGTGCAATTAGAGAATACTGGTCAATAATTTAGAATTTCAGTTTTTGCTTCATTATCTATTCATTTCGCATCATTTAAAGATATATTTAGCATAAAAATAAACAGCACACAAAATATAATTATTTCTTCAAATAAATAAATAAAATTTTACATATATTAAGTATTTTTAAACATATTTATATTAAAATACGAAATAGACAACACAAAATATAAGTATTTCGCTTCGTTATAGTTGAATAAAAAGATAAATAAAAATTTTAATGCGAACCTAGTACTTGCATTACTCTACTATCATTTTCAATTAGACACGATTCTGAGCATTCAGTTGTTAAACAATTTCTTTGCGTACTTAAAATATTTTTCATATGAAGAAATATATTTTTACTTAGATATGCAGAGAACAAAAAGCAGAAAGCAGAGTACATGCTATTTTCTCTTTTCAAACACAATTCTCTGTAGCAATGACATTCAATAATTCTCAAAATAGCTGTAAATTTATCTCTTTAGAGTTATCTTTCGGATTTTTTCGTAATTCTGTAAATGTTCATAATTCTGATGATGTTGTCAAATAAGGTCCATTACAAATTTATCAACTTTCATCCACTCAAAAGTTGACAAATTTGTAATGCAGTGCAGAGCGCCACTGAGAATGTTTCCGCATGCCACATGTGGTACGCGTGCCATAAGTTGCCGAATCTTTTGCCTTATACCATTCTCCTATTTTTAATTCTCCTTCTATGGAGAGTATTTTCAGTGATTTAACACGAACATTTTGCAGAATTAATTAAAATTTTTAATCTCTAAGAAATCTCTCTCCCTCCTAAATAAAATGTGTGTGTGTTATGAGTTCTCCAATATAGAAGAAAAAGGGTGCATTTTCTGGATTTGTTACGAAAAATAATAGTTTAAAAACAACGTGTTAAGTTCTTGTTGGTGTCTCTACCACCTGTTATTTTTCATTCCGTTGTAAAGTAAGAATGTTAGGTAAAAAATTTATTAATATATTTTTGAAATTTTAATTAAAAAAAATTAATCCCCCCCTCATGTTTTTTCGTCATCTGAAGAAAGAAACTTACATTAACACTAAAAATATATCTCAAAAATAAATGTGACCGCGGTAGCCAAGTGGTTATGGTCATGAATTCGAGGCCGACGTATCATAAGTTCGAGACCAATTCCAATGAAGACCCGCCTTGTAGAGGGACTGATCAACACCTCCTAGATCTAGTATTTAGGAGGTGTTGAGCTGATGCACTTTTATCTGTGGAGGTCCAAGGTCTTCCCGTTGGTGTGTTGTGGAGGTATGGAGACGGGGATGTCAGATCAGATGCCATCCTCGTCACTTGACTGAGGTTCGACATTATGAGATCCGTCGCCAATAGCTCTCGTGTTGCTGTATAGTGCAACCTTAATGAACACTCACTCATATTCCAAACATTATAGACTCTTCAATCGTTTCATAGAAGGAGCATTTTCTGAGTTTTACGGAAGAAAATCAGTTTGAAAAAAAAATGCGAATATTCCTATTCTTGTCTCTACTATTTTTCATTCCGTTGTAAAATCAAACATTGCATTAATTCCGTTGTTCGGTGAAATTTATTTATTTATTTTGTTTGGAATTTACTTTTAAAAAATAATAAATAAAGCCTGATGTTCTTCTAAAGAAGAAATTGATATCGACACTAAAAATATATATTTCTCAAAAATAAATTAAAGAATTTCAGTAATATAAAAAAACTTTGTGTGCTTCTTAAAATCTAAATTTATTTCTTAGTAAGCTAAACTGTTCTGAATATATTTTTTTATCCCAAAGGTATTACTGCATTTCAATGTTAATCCAGGGCAGAGCCTTCATTAAAAGTTTAAGATTTCAATACCTTTCAGAGAGATATGCTAACACAAAAGTTCCATTTTTTTTTATTAGAACATTCATTTTTACTTTTAACTCCGTTTAAGTGTTGGTTGATTGATCGATGGAATATTTACGTAGCACTGTTCAGTTACTCGCGGGTTTTTGGCGACGGACCTCGTAATTTGGAACCATGGTCAAGTGACGAGGATGGCACCTGAGCTGGCACCTCCCTCTCTTAACTACCACACCAAGAGGATTACGTTTGAGCTCTCGACAGATTTAAAGTGCATCGCTCTCCTACAAGGCGGGTCTTCAGCGGTTCTAGGCTCGAGCTCGTGATACGCCGGCCACGACTCCGTTATCTTGTGTTTGAGCGTTGGAAAGTTTGCGAAATATTGCAAAGTTTGGGCGTGTGTATTTAGTAACGTCACACTATAAGGCAACACAAGAGCTTTCGGTGGCGTACTCGTAATTTTGAATCTCGGTGAAGCTCAAGGACGACACCTAAGCTGGCACCCTTTCTAAACTATCATACCACGCCAAGGAGAGGAATTTGAATCCTAACAGATTTAACGCCCATTAACTCCTCTACACAACGGGTCTTCAGTGGCTCGAGGGCTCGTACTCATTACATGCCGGCCACGAGTTCGTGACCATGATCACTAGGTTACCGCGGCCTGTGAAGTTTGGAGGATAATAGTCAACTCTCTAACTCTAGTCAACTATATAAAGAACATAGAATCATCCATCCATCCATACCCAGAAATAAATTACAGTTTGAAAAAAACTAAAAACAAACAAACGAAAAAAAAAAAAACCCCTTTCATAGTTTATTGAACTAAATTGTAACTTAATTTTTTTTTGTCGCCAAATCTGGAAATGGGATTCTGGAATTAGTCGACAGAAGCGGGATGGGATCTGTGAAAATGGGAAATCGTTAATCCTGATGATCCTGATCAGGACAATGCAACAAAATTATGAAATTATTGTATTGTCATCGGTCCTGGACAAGTGAGCAAAATTTCAAATTCATTTGACCTTTTAAAATGGGTAAAAATTGAGTTCAAAGATTCCGTTACATACACACACACAAGTGAAGCTTATAAAAGGGTGTTAAAAAAATTAATCCAGTATGATCAATTACACACAAATCGAGATTAAATTGGGGGAGGGATAATGGATAATAATTTTTATTAGAAATATATATCAAAAATATAATTTTTTTCTTCCATCTTCAATTAGAGGAAGTAATAAAAGGGGAAAATATATGGGCAAACATATAAAAGAAAACAGTACATTAAAATGCAACATGGATTAAAACTAATTTAAAGCACACTAAGTTGCTCAATGGATTTCATGGAATAAAGGCATAGATTATATTTGCCTTTAGAAGGAAGTTAGTAGAGGAGATAACCAGAAAGGTAAAAATTAAATCATAAGAGATTTAAAATGATCTCAAGTTTTACTGCAATGATAAATATGTATAAAAATAAGAGGCAGAGAGAGAGAGTATAAAATTTCTTTAAAAACTTAAAAATAATTTAAAGAGCGCTTAAATTTACTTTAAAAAAAAAAGCAGCACAATGAGGCTTAAAAGTCTAAAAGAGGTCTAATAACCCATTTAGAATGAACTTCAACTTGATCTCTAGGTTCTAACACAAAAAACAGGATGGAATCTGTTCGTAAAAAGTAAAATATAACCCATAAAAAATATTTATAATGAATAACAAATGTACAGGTAATAAAGGCAATACTATTAAACCGTAACATTACTGATTTTAAGAGGTCATTTTTGTCTTTTTTTTTCTAAGAGCAATTGAGAATTTTTTTTAATATTTTAGATTTTAAGATAGCTTATTCTATGTATTATTATGTATCTAGGATTTATTAATAATATATTATGATAAACTAGAAAAGAGGAATGGGTAATAGTTAGATTAACTCACGATTTTTAACCATAAAAAATTCCCATTAGGCTTAATTAGAGGTGTTCTTTTTATGATTTTTATATATTAAGCAACATTTGCACATGGCCTTTATTCCCCATACACGAGCATATTTACTGATTCAATTTATTGTGAGTTTAAAGCCATAATTAGACAAGTAAATCTTGTAACAATTTTTTTTCCTTCAAAAGAACTTATACTTTTTTAGCATTTTCAAACGTTAAAGGAAATTTATACAATGCCCTGAATAACTTTTGCTTTTATTATGCATGTACCTTTTTTATGATAAATACAGATTAAACTCTCTTAATATAACAATTCGATAAAAAGAGAACTCGAGAGAGCAATTGCAAATATTAAACAACATCAGAAACTCTGCCGACTTATCAGAAATCTTCCAAAACCCTCATGCATGATATGGATTCTCCATCAATCTCTTTTAAGTCTTCCGGGAAAAATCCATTTAAATTTACTAATTAAATTCATCAAATATTTATTCTGGTGAACGTTTTGCATTATTAAGAGGCAATCTACCGGAGTACTCAGAACCTGGATGAAAAGATTTCGAGCTATATATGTTGATTTTTTCTTGAAACTTAGTCAAAACATTTCGCGCGATTTTACCAAACGACTTTACAAATACAAGAAGTTTATTTTGAAAAGAATCAAACGCGAATTAACCAATTTTATTCAATTCCTACACTATTAGCTCGCACTGTCTATATATTTATTTATTTATATATTTGTATATTTATTTATTTAACTTGGTGGAAATTTCAATCGTTAATAAAATACATTTTAAGGCGCTGAATTGAGCTGAAATTTTATATACAGGATCATTTTGGATGACAATACAATAATTTAATTTTAATTAATAAAAATTAGTTGATTAAAACTAATTATTTAAAGAATTACAAATACAGTCACGTTGGCGACTTGTGTCAAAACTTGAAAAGGTTTTTTTCTCACGTGTTAAAGCATTCAGTTGGACTGAAATTAAAAGGACAATACGATACTTTAATGATAATTAAAAAAACTAATTACCACTTAATGTTGTGATTCTGTCCTATGTATCTACATATTTATATTAATTGTAACTATTTAATAAAAAGTAGCTAAAATAAAATTTTTCGCTGTTGATCTAAGTAGGAATTGACTTAAAAACTATTTTTTTATATTACTTGTTTAATGTTTGAATCAAATGTATCTTTAATTACAAAAGTGTATACAAGTTAACACAAATACAGAACTTTTTCAAATGATGTGATAAACATATTGATCAAAACTAGACCCTTTTTTATGTTTCAGATACATTGTTGACTTAAATCAAAATAATTTATTATTTAAAGTTTAAAGCTACTCGATATATATTATTTACTAGCAATTATACCCGTTCTTCGCACGGGCGAATTAAAAAAATATAACAATCGAGATAGAAGGATAAAAAAAATTTTTAGTAAGGTCAATTTTTGATTGATATTTTAAATAAATTTCAAATTCAACTCCAAAGCAAGAAATATTAAGCAAACAAAATAAAAAAGTAAAATAAATAAATATAGTTGAACTACATGGTATTTTGCAGGTTCATCTATCATTCAATATATGAATATTATCATAGTAAATATTTAAATATAATCTTTTACGCCACTGTGGAAGGTGATTTCTGCAAAACTCGTCCTTAGCGTATATCTTTTCAACAAAAGAAACATGGTTGCCAGATTTCAAGCCTGTCGATCGAATAGTACCCGAGATCTCGTAATGAGTGTGTGTGTGAGAGAGAGTCATTTTTTCCCACATATAAGAGACAGAGATGACAGTATTTTATGAAATGCTTTTTGTGGTGGTTTATTATTCCTAAGTTAAATTCCTTTATCTATCTCAAGTTAATTGTTTCAGAGTCATCATTTTTTTCAGTTGCAATTTGTATTCCTATTATTTTCTATTCCTTCTTTTATCTAATTAAAAGGTTGCCTACCCTTGATATACAACTATTTAAAGATTTGTCTTTGTGCATGTATTTTAAAGCTTGTACATTTTTTATGCTGAATTCTCCAGACGCTAGAGACATCACACAGCGACCAATTAAGAGAACATCAAACGTATGTAATATGCAATCACGCACTCACAAAGAGGTACTTCTTTGGTGCACCCATGTATCACATTCCGTATTCTCTGGAGTACGCGTACCTCACTTTGAAGACAATTGCTATATACAATGGGTCTTCAGTACCATCAGTATAAGAATACAAGACTCGACTGAAATAATGATGGTAGAATTTACTCAACAAAACGAAATAACTAACAGAACGAGAGAGTAAGTGTTTATTAACGTCGCACAAAAACACAACTACCTAAGGGCTGTTGCCGACGGATCAAGGTTAGGTGAATAGGACGAGAGATAAGAGTGACACCCCCACTCTCCTAACTTTCCCATCCCGCTAAAGGGAGGATTTTCTGCTCCAACAGATTTAGCGTACATCATGTCCTCTGCACAGCGGGTCTTTAGTGGCACTGAAACAACTTACTAGAGAGGTTATTGGTGTTTGGGGGTTTGAGCAAAGATCAGCCATAGTAAGTTTTAAACTCAGTTTATTTATCCCTTTACTTAATCAGCACAACTAAAGGTAGGAAATGCACTTAACTAGAAGAGCAATCGCACGGCTTAAGGCTACAAACATATAAGTATAATTTACTTAATTTATTCTTGGAACCCTATATTTGACTTCTAAGCTAGAATCCACTGTAAATATCTTTATTAAATATGCGATCTCCGGTCGTAAATCTAGTTCCGAATTTTAATCACTTTTAAACCCCAATTATTAACTATTGACCATTCAGCGACTATCCGTCGACTAATCTCGCGTACCTAAATGCCAACGCTAAATAGAACAGCTCATTTGAATAAATCCAAGTCTTCTTCTTCGAGGGACGTTTTCAGCAGAACTTTCAATTAAAAACAATAATTTTATTCCAAGAGGAATAATAGAAGGTTCGCAGATAGACCCGTTACAGCACAAGGGCTCGAATTCATGACACGCCAGCTACTTAACAGAACAAGAGAGTGCGAAAATGTGAAAGAAAATAACACAGTTGCTTTCTCGTTTTCAAGTAAAACAGAAATAGAACGAATCAAATCAAACGATTATAAACAGTGCAAATGAATTTTTTCTTCAACCCATATTTTCTAATATTTATGATCCTATTTAAAAGATTCAATTAATTTTCTAAAATCCCCTTTGCGTGCATCGAAATATAATTAAAATGTAAACGTTTCACCATTAAATCGCATAATAGCTAAAACTATAATGTACAACGCGTCATTTAAAAGTAATACTATTAGGAAGATAAATTATCTAAATTTGCAAACGTCTTTGATGTCATTTAGTTTACCCTCGAGAAACGAGCTAAATTTTCATTTATCGCAGCTTAATAAAAAGAACTTTGTTTACATTCAACACACTTTAATTAATTTCGTAATATCTTAACGTTCCGGACATAATGGACCTTCAAGGAACGGTTCAAGCATAAACAAAGCATAATTTTCCCCACAGTATTGACTTTTATATCCGTCACCATATTCTTTAGAGGCTGGCAAAAAAGAAAATTTCGCAGTAAAATGCAATTATGAGATAACCGATCATTACTTTCAGTTGAGAAAACGGATGAAATGTTCAAGTACCAGATGATTGGCAGATCTATAAATGAAGTAACAGTTCAAAAAGTCAAGTGATAAGAATATCTTAACGGTTAAGGTGATTTTTATCAGTAAAAACAATGCACTTTCGCCCATCAAGATTAGAAAAATGGTTCGTTAATGTTTTATGCTTGAATCTGTTTGTCTTTAATCATTAATGTCACGGAACCCTAAATGTATACGACTAAGTACGCAAACATAGTATCTGACAACAAACAAACAAAAAATTCATATTAAATAGTGGAGTTATTTTATTTTCGCTATATTTTTATTTTGGTTTATAACCGTGTCGGTTAAAATTCGATATCACAGCATTGGAATGGTTTAGCAAGAGAAAATTCAAACTCTGACGAAAAAGAAGGGGAGAAGGCAGTGGCGTAACGAAGAACATTTGCCCCCCTCCCCTGCAAAATCAGATTTTGGGCCCTCAAGTTGCATTTTATAAAGGGCAAGTACTTGGCGGCAGTCAGGCTTTGGGGCCCCCTAAAACCCGCCCCCTGTAATGAGGGGGCTGCGGGGGTGTACGTTACGCCACTGGGAAAACGGACCCCTCTTAAAGGAAATATTGCTACGAGGAACGTTCAGAAACTAAGTTTCGCCATTTTTTTGAGAATGAAGATGGTACACCCAGGTGAAAAAAAACAAAACAAAAAAAAAAAAAAAAA
>BMAV01020134.1:0-13480 GCA_019973955.1 Trichonephila inaurata madagascariensis
CAAATGCAGTGAAAAAACAAACAAGGATGGCATTTAAAATTCACTTTTATTAAAATTATTTTAGTCACGAAGTCTTGAAGTTAGAATCCTCTGTCTAATCAACAAATCAGCAATAAAATCCCTCTTAATCACATTTTAAGCCACCTAACTCCATAACTTGGCCAAAAAATTTTAAAAAAATAAAATGAAATTGCTTTGATTCTATTAGAAATAATAGAATCTCAACTCTCATAATAAATTTAATAAAACTATATGTATTTCCATACAGCGCAGATCTTTTATTTCCTAAATTTCATTTGTATATAAAAAAGATTTCTCACTTCAGAAGCTCACTAAAGAAATATCTGAAAGTTTATTTTAATTGTTTCCGCAATGTTTCAAAAGTTCCTCCATTTTTGCATTAAAGATGAAATGATTTTAAGATATTTTATATTATCTATTTACATGCAGTTTTTATGTAAAATAGAGTGTTTGAGAAATTAATAAGTGTATTGAAGATTAATGAAAAAAATAATCTGTTGCAGGGAAGTTTTAAGGCATGAGCCCAACGGCCCGCACTCATGTCCTAGCCCCGGGGGAGAGCTTCATTTCGTTCTCGAATCTGTTTTAATAAGATCATGATCCGGATAATTTTAATAGTCAAATATTATTCCCGTAAATGTTCTCTAAAAAAAAACAGGGAACTTCAAATTATATGTCAACTGGCAAAAGTTGTGATGAGTCTTTACGGAGTTTTTTTCTTCTAATCCTCTTGGAGAATCTTTGGGGCCATCAATTGAACTATTTCACAGCAAACCCTCTAAAGAAGAAACCTTGACATACAGATTAGTTAGTAGATATATAGTGGAGGTTTAGTAATCGTGAAGAAGAAGGAAGAAAGGAAGCTGAGTTGCTGAACGCAGTGTGGTTATGGTAAGGACCTGAACTTAGACGCATAATTATAGATCCGGCTTTAGCTATTCAAATAAATTAAGGAAGTTAGGATTTATAATATAATTTTACTTAAAGCTAAGCGGTTAGGATTTCAGGCGCTTATTCACATAAGATTTAGAGCTGCAATATATCACTCTTGATTTCCTCCCTATAGTAATATTGTCTTTGATTATTATATTTGATAGTAATAAATTGGTTTTATTATGGCTAACTCTTGGGTCATCAACCCTCCTACAGATCTAGGTCGAGTAGATGAAGAGATGGCTTCCCAGGTAGGGGGCTATCACAAAGTGGTAAGATTGTATTATTATATGATGATCGTTGTCCATGCCTAGACCTAGGCCTAATGCCATGCAAACCATTCAACCCTTTTTAGCCAAAAATGGGGGCCACCAAAGGCAAACCAGTTTGTACCTAGTTTTGGGGCGATTGTGAGTGGGCCTATTTATTTTTTTTAAATCCCCGTTTGTAGAGTTTTCGAAAATGCTTTTCTACAACTTGTAAAAATTTTAAAGATCCCCAAGGTAGGGTCTATTTTTTGATAGGGGCCCCAGGGGGAAAAAAAATTTCCCCTTTAAGATCTTTTTTTGGCCCCAGGGCCTCAAAAAAATTTAAGACGTTCCTGATTAGTTGCCTCCATTTTATAACGTTATAGAAAATCTAAATGCATTTTTTAGTCTTCAAATTTATCTAAATCAAATTCGCAAAAAATACCTCTTTTATTTTTAAATGTTCTTTATTTTCAATACTTTCTCTCTTTTTACTGGGTTTTGCCGAAATAGGGAAATTTCGACCACCCGGAAAGAGAAAAGTAATACCGTATTGGGCACAAAAATGGGCGAAATCCCCAAAAAATTTTCCTAAAAGATTTTTAAAAAAAAAAATTCCAATTTAATACGCGATCCATTCATTTTTCAAAAACGAATTCAAAGAAAATAAAATTCAAACACAAAGCAATTTTTTTAAAAATGTGGGCACCGCAGGCTTTTAATTCTAGGTAAAATTTAAAAGTAACGTAAAAAGAACAAAATTATTGATGGTAAAAAGAAATTTTTAAAAAAAAAACTTTTCCCTTAAAACCGAACCCCCCCAAATTTCACCCCGAACTCCTCGGGTTCTTTTCAAATGTTATTTCTTTTACCCTAGGAAATATAAAAAAAAATTAGAGCTTAGTCTGTATAAAATAAAACTTTTTTTCCCAATTTATAAATCTTTTAAATTTCCGACCCCATTGAAGACAAATTTTGAATTCAAACCCTTACACCTGCATGCAATTAAATAATTTTAAAAAATTTCAATTTTAAAAAAAGGTAAAAAATAAGCCCTCTGCTAGAGATAAAAGAAAAATTAACATCATCATAGAAAATGGAAGGAATATAACAAGAGTGACCACCCAAGTTGAATATGTGCAACAGTATAAAAATAGTTGCCAATATCTTCTTAAAATGGTATAACGGAGTTCAATACATCGATTTGTCAACATATACAGGAGTGTTGTTCTATACTGAAAAAGACATGTCGTTCACTTCAGCTTTTAACATATTTATATTATATAGAATTGAACATAATCCCAGTGGAGGGAGGAGGTACCATAGAACAAAACAAAGTCACATTTACACAAAGGAGCAACTAAAGTGGGATAGGATTTCAAGAAGTGCAAAAAGGAACTGGAATGCTCAAGATGATGAAACCAATGGATTGACTGAAGTCTTATAAGGCAATTTACTTTATTAAGGCATTTTAACTTTGTTCACCCGCTTTTATAAGTTTTTTTTTGGATGTGATGGAATTTTTGGGACCGATTTTCCCCACTTTTAATAGGTTCTTTAAATTTTTGGAAATTTTAAAAATTTTTTTTAAAAAACCGATAAATACAATGATTTCAAAATTTTGGGGTTCCATTGTAATGTTTTCAGGATCGCCCAAAAAATGATTTTAAGGATTTCAGATTTGGTAAAAATTTCATTATATCTTTTCCCAGTTTTGGGTGTCTAATTGCATATACCATTTCCAGTTTTGGGTGACTAATTAATATACCCTTTTCCCAGATTTGGGATTTTTAATTCCAAAAATTTCCTTTTCCAAATTTTGGGACAAATTTCCAGATATGGGCAAAAAAGACCCTACCCTTAAAAAAGTGAAACCCCAAAAAATGCAAATTTTTTGTTAATTAAAAAATAAAAGGGAACAAAAAGTGTTTTTATGGAAAGGAAAAAAAGACTGGCATGTGAATAAAAATTTATTTCTAACTGTAAATATTTTTTATATTTTAAAAAGAAAATACTTTTGAAGGGAGATACGAATTTACATTATAGCAATATGTTTAAAAAGGAGATAAAATACGATTGACTTTTAAATTTTTCCCTTCTTAAAACATTTTTATTAGTTAACCTGTATACGTAGAGACGGAATCTTTGAAATATAAGATAGGGGGAATTCAACCCGACCCCCGTAAACTGAGGGGAATTACCCTTCGGGACCTGTTAATTAATATCCATTGAAGAGAAAGACAAATTTCAAGCACCCCACAAAATTTCAGGCCCAAATATCAAACTAAAGGATAAATTAAAAAAGAAAAAAAGGGGATACTTTTAAAAAAAAAAAAAAACAGGTTTTTTTTTTAGATTGAACTAAAAAAAAAAAAAATTAAAAATTTAAAAAAAAACTAAAAAAATGTTTTTAAAAAAAGTAAACCGAACAAAAAAAGTAAAAAAAATAATTTTTTAATATAAGAATAAAATGATTAGCGGGGAAAATTAATGTCTTTTGTGGTAAAAGCGTGGGTGTGCTTTGTACTCATTTTTACACAAACCCTTTTGCATTTTGGAATAGTCCTAAAAAAGAAATTATAACAAAATATTTAGAGAAACCATACGTTTTATCCCAAGCATTAATTTTCTCGTTAATCTTTTTATTTTTTTAATATTGGGCCCATTCCCTTTAAATTCCCCCAAATAAAAAGGGGTTTTTTTTAATTTTTTAAACTATAATTTTTTTAAATTTAAATTTTTAAAGATATAAAAAAAAAAAAAAAGGGGATCAATAAAATTTGAACATTATATATTTCCCTGTTAAAGAAAAACCCCTTATATTTAAAACCAATTATATAAAAAGAAAACTTACAGTATATACATAGCGTGATATATTTATAAAAATAAAATGAAAAAAAAAAAGTTTTCATTTTTTTTCGTCAAATTTAAAAAGTGCTTGAGATCAATTTTCAAAATAATTTTACCCGGCCATTTTTTTTTTGGAATTTTTTTTTAAATCCTTACAGTATTTTTATCTATAATACTTTATATTCCACAAAAGAATCACAAAAATTTTAACCCCCTAAGGTGTCATGCCTCACATGTTAAGAATCGCTGTCATATACATTTCGAAAATATCATATGCACAAACTTTACTATTGCAACAAATCGTCTAGGAGATTTGACATTTACTGTTACTTTGATATGTGTTGAAATCGTTCTGTTCGGCAAAATCCCAATGATAATTCTGCGCATTGAAAATTCGATGAATCACATTTAGATACGAGTCAAAATTTATTTATTTTAAAGTCTTTGTATTGTAAAATTTTTATTGTGGAGGGCAAAAGGTTTTCTGGCCTCTTTTTAAATTAGATTGAATTTAAATTTTTTGTTTTTTAAAAATTCCCCAAATAGAAAAAGCTCCCCGGGAAAATTAATGTATATTCAAAATAAAAGATTTGCGTGAAAAGATAATATTACAAAAAATAAAATACATTTTTCATTTTTTTTTTCTTACTTCCAACCTACTTTTATTCCATTGCATGAATAGTTGAAGATTTCCAGTTTGTGTGCAATGTGATTTTTTTAGTTTAAAAAAATTTCCCCTTAAGTATAACCCCCCCTTGTTTTGGGATTTTTTTTTAAAAAACAAACTGAAAAAAATCCGCATTTTGTGAAAAAAAATACTTCTCGGGACATTCATGCGTGTACGTTTGTATATATATATATATATATATATATATATATATATATATATATATATATATATATTTCTTTGATTGAAGTTATAACACAAGTTTGATTAATTGATTATAAGTTAACTTCGTGCATGAAGTCTGCAACTTGATATATAAAGTCAGTATAATCTCATTTAGAAATTTAGTTAAATCTGAATAGAAAGTTTTGGGTTTTTTATTTTTTAAAAACAAAAAATTGAATTTTTTAAATTTTTTAAACTTTTAAGTATATGCAAAATTTTTTTATAAGGGATTGATTAATATGTGCACACACATTTAGATTGAATATTCTATCCTTTATCAGGGGAAAAAAGGGCCCTTTAAAAAAGCTTTAAAGGGAAAACATTAATATGTTATATAAAATTAAAATATTGAAAAACCCTAAATATTTCCAAAATTAATCATTCTTTTTAAATATAACTGAAAATACGCGAATATGCCTAAAAAAATCAATTTAACTCTGTAAATAATTTAAATTTAAAATATTTTTAATAAAATTCATTCAAATTTTAATAAACTTTAAAGAAAATTTCCTTTATAGCTTTGAAAAGTTTATTTGTATTTATTTTCTAAATGTCACCCCAGTATTTAAAAAAATTGGGACACATTTAAATACTTTATATAATTATCTATTAAAAAAAGTCTCATTTTTTTTTTTCAAAATTTTTTTCAAACACCTTTTTTTTTGTAATTTCGCAATAAAAAATCACAAGTTTTAAAGGGATATTTAAAACCATAGGAATAATTTAAATCTTAAATTTTTTTTATTTAACCTATCAAAAAAAACTGAAGCGCCCAGATTCCCCTCATGATAAATCACCATCTGTCAAATTTTAGATAATTTCCTTTTAAAAAGGGTTTTTTCCCAAAAACCCAAATTTTTTTTAAAAGAATGATGAAATACATCAGAACAGAGCTGTCCCCACAAACTTTCCCCTTTCCCTTATTTATTTTCTTTCCAAAAAACCCGGGAATCCTTTGGGAAAAAAAAAAAAACTTTTTTTTTTTTGGGAAATTTTATCCCGCCTCCTACCCCATCCATCTGAAAATACACCAAAGAGTAAGCCCACCGCCTGCACCCCAAAAAAAATTGAATCCCTAACACCTAATACCGACTAACAAAGAAAAAAAGTTCCTTTCCATCCTTCATTTGGTCGCTGAAATGACAAAAAATCTCCTATTCTTTTTTCCCCAAAACGTAGGTCCCCCTTCCCTTGGGTGTCTTCCTCTCTTTAAAGGCATAAAAAATTTTCCCCTTTTTAAAAATTAACCCCGTTTGGGTACTTTAAGAAACGTAAAGCATCTCTGACCCAGCTTAAAAATACCTTTTTTTGGGAATAGGGGGAAATTTGAAAATATATTCTAAGAAATTGGGTTTTAAAAGAGGTAAAAATGTTTTAAAAAAAAGGGTCCGCAAAAACCCCCTGTTTTTTATTTTATTTATTTTTTATTATTTTTTTTCCTTTTCCATTCTTTTTTTTTATTTTTTTCCCCCCCATTCTTTTCATCTGGTGAAATAGCATTCCCCCCATACAAAAAATTTGTATAGTTGTCTCGAGATATGCTTTTTTTTTCCGATTGTAATATAAAAACCCCTTTGGGGGGTTTGGGGGGTATAGGGCCCTTAAAGCCAAAAAAGACCCCAAATCCGTACCTTTAGATAGATTTTTGGGATTTTGGGGGGTAAAAGACCCCCCGTTTGTCATTTTTTAAAATTTTTTTGTGCCCTAAAAAAGGGAATTTTAGGTTTTTTAATGGAGAATGGTTGTGATGCTCTATAAAAATAGTTTGTTTATCCATGTGATTTTTTGAATGATATTTTTGGGGGCTATTTTGGGAAAAAAGTCTCCCCTTTTGATCTTTTTTGACTTATTATAATGGTCGGAAATTTAGCCATGTGGCCCTTTTTAGACGTTGCCTTATGTTAGGGCATTTGCAGGATAAAAAAAGATGTATGATGTATCACCATGTTTTTAAAACATTTTTTTTAAAAAGTTATTTTTTTTTCAATTTAAGTTTCAAAAGTGTTTTATAAGAGTAAAGGGTTTAAACTTAACTTCCCCAAAAAGGGACAGTGAAGAAATTTAAATTTTAAAAAAAACACAAAAACATTTTTTTAATTTTGGCCCAAATTTCATACGTCTATATTTTAACCCTTTTTTCTGCCGATGGTTTTTTAAGTACCACCCCCTTTAAAAATTTCCCCTTTGGGAAAAATATTTTCCCGAATACCCCGAATACTTTAGAGGGAAACTTTTTTAAAACCACTCTTTCCCAAAAAATATATGGGGAAACAGGGCCCCAAGATGCGTTTTCTTAAGGGGGGAAAACGAAAAGTTCTATAGTATAAATTGCGTTTTTTAGCTGATTTGGGAAGGGCCCTTTTGTTGGAAAAAAAAGTTAATGTCAAAAGGTCTTATTTTTTTAGTATGTTAATGAAGATCCCTTAGGGAAAAAAATTTGACTATTTATTTTTAAAAGAAATAAGGTATAATTAATTTTTTCAGTTGAAAAATCTTTTTAAATTAATTTTTTAAAAAGCTCTAACTAATTAAATTTCCCAAAGTTGAGTATTTTCCCCAATGTATACCCCTTTTAATTTTTAAAAGTAAAATGGGTTCAAAAAAAAAAAAAAAAAAGAAAAAGAAAAAACAAATGCGGTTAATAAGGGGTTTAAATTTTTTGAGGATACCCCAAAAAACTGTATTTTTTAATCATTTAAAATTTCTTTTTTTCAAAAAAAATTGCAATCACACTGGGGGGCCAGCGTAAATGCAAAACCCCGGGAAGGGGGCATTAAATAACATGAAAATTTTCAACATGATTAGGGGGTGAGATATAAAAATGTTTAGAAATTTCCCCCGCAGACAACATCACGGCGCCTGTGGCGCCCCCCTCAAAACCCCTATTTAAGGCTTGGGGATTTAAGGGGATTTAAGTTCGGAATAGTGTTTTTCTTTTGGTTTTTTTAAAAAACGATCCCGTTTGTGTAGAAAACAGCGGTAGCGTTTGATCAGGTATCCGAGTTGAAGGGGGAAGGGTAGGAATTTCCAAGATTTTGGATTTTTCTTTTAGGGGAAAACAGAGCCCTATTGGAAGAAACCAAAGAATTAATGCGGATATGTGACCGTTTGGGTCGGGAGGGTACGACGGGAAAGGGATGGTCGATCCATCCACCCAGTGAACCACTTTACGGGGGGCAGGCAAATTTAATCTGTAACTCATCATTCAGTGTCTGCGCGACCTTTGACGCCGTTTACAGCAGAGTGGTCTGCCCCAAGACGTCCTTGCGGTCTACCCTTGACGAGAACCACGACGTCCCGCCGCCAATGGTGCGATGGGTGGGGGGGCAGAATGGAATGAAGTTGTCTTTATGAGTCACACATCAGTCTTCCCCCTGCGATTGAGCTGGAAATACCGTGGAGAGGATGCAGAACACCACCACCCCCCCTGGCCCTGAAACGGGTATTATGGTATGGGGCGGTTGGATATCCACTCTCGCACTCCTTTATTACGCTTTTGGTACTTTAAATAAACGCCATCCTGAGGTTTTGGGGCCTTTATTTCGTTTACTTTTCAGGGCTTTGCCACAGCCATATTTCACCAGGAAATGGCGCCCACGGGGGCACGCATTATCCGGCTTTTCAATCACCAGATTAATTGTTTCCCGGGCCCCTTGCTCCCGGTTTTTTCGCTGATAGTAAAATGTTTTTCGGGGTTGGTCAACGTTGCCCAGATTAAAACCCCAGTTGCTCCGATCAATGGCAAGTGTGGAAGCGGGTCGTGGTACCCCAAGAAACATAAAAAAGTCTCTTTGAATCAATCCCGAGGCGTGGGGAGCGGTGATCCCCCAAAATGGTGGCTCTCTAACTACTGATTCGGGCGGAGCCCCATTTCAAGAAGTCTATAAATTTAATCATTTGATATTTCGTCAAATGTTATTTTGAAAAAAATTTTGGGCTATCTCTTGTCTTTCTTGTTGTTGATTTTATTGGCCAGCAGTTTATTTATTTGTGAATATTAATGTCCATAGGCTTCTTTACAAATGAAATATAAATTATTTTTTAAAATTTATTTTTTCCCAATGGGGGAAATTTAAATTAATCAAGTGTGAGAAATATGCTTTCTCCCAAATTAATTTTTTTTGAAAAAAAAAATATGTAAGTTTTTAGAGATTTACTGTAATTAGTGAATCTTAAACTTTTAACCTTAGATAAAATGAGAGAATTTTCTACCCCCCGGGTGTTTTAAAATTTTCTGAATTAAAACTATTAAGATTTTGAATTTTTTCAGTTAATTTATCAATGACTTAAATTAAAATTTTGAAAAATGTAGCCTTACAAATACAGTAATTTTTTTATATGTTTCAAACGCATTTTTTTTCACTAAAACAAAAAAAACAAAAATGGTCTGAATTTGGATTTTTTTTAGTGTGAAAAACGCTCATTTTTAAAAAAAATATTTTTGAAAATACAAAAAAAAAATTAAAAAAGAATTTTGAAAAAAATATATTTTTTAATATATTTTGTATATATATATTCTTTTATTAAAATGGAAAAAATTTTCTCATTTTAGCAGTGCTTTAAGTCGAATCACGTTTTAAACTGTCACAATACTTAAAAAAAGTTTAAAAAAGGAAAATATATTGCAAGCTTTTCCCCTCCTTTTGACGAAAGTTCTACTAAATATTTGTTAAAGTAAAATTTTCTTAAATTGTCTGAAATTTTTAAAAGAATTGAATTTAAATTTGATTTAAAAAAGATTAAAATCGTAATTTCTTCTTTTTTAGAAGCTTTTTTTTATACAGAGCATTTAAAACAAAAAAGGGATCAATTCCTCATGAAAAAGATCTACCAAGCTATTTTTTTTAAAGATAAATGCAAAAAAACGCTTTTTTTTAAAAAAAAGGGGTATCACTTAAACTATTCATAAGAAAACAAAAAAAATGAGTTAAATTTGTAATGTGAATGTTGGTATTTGTTTTCCCAAAAAGAACTGTCTCGGAAGTGATATTTAATTTTGATCCCAAGTTAAAAATATACTTAATTATTTAACATAAAATGTCGGTAATATTTTTGGTTATTTTTTTTAAAAAATAAAAAGGTATTGTAATGAATCGGTTTTCAAAACATGCATTAACATCCTGAAAATTTGAAATTTTCCCTTTGAATAGATAGGTTTTTAATTTTTAGTTTTTCAAACTTATTTAGATGTACTGATAAAGTGTGAAAAAGATTATTTTTTTGAGGATGTTCACCCTTTTTAAAAATTTCAAAAGTCCGCTGTAGCCTTTGTTTATGGGCAAGAAGTCATGGCCAGTGTGTCTGGGGTTTAAATCCCAGTTCCACTGAAAGGGCCCCCCCCAAGAAGAGGGGTTTGAAATAAATCAGTCGGAAAGTCCTTCTGCTGGTTGGGAGTTTTGAGAAGGGGGGGGGAATTAGATGTCATCCTCATCACTTAACCGAGGTTCAAAATTATGAGATCCGTTTCCAAAGCCCCGTTACATAAAAAATACGAAGTGAATAAACCAGGGGGCACGCATGTGACA
Organism: Trichonephila inaurata madagascariensis; assembly: GCA_019973955.1. Classification (NCBI taxonomy): domain Eukaryota; kingdom Metazoa; phylum Arthropoda; class Arachnida; order Araneae; family Nephilidae; genus Trichonephila; species Trichonephila inaurata. Next base: position 10,470 of record BMAV01020134.1, read on the forward strand.
GTGGTCCCGGGGTTGAATGGAGCGAAGATTTTTAAAAAAAATTTGAAAAAATAAAACAAATAAAAATGTCCAATTTTATTGAAATGTGGATATTTTGAAAAGAAACCCCTAGAATTTGGGTGAGATGTTTGTGAATAAAATTTTTTTTTAAAACATAAAAAAAAAGATCTTTTGAAACTAGCTGATTTGGGATTAATAAATAATTTTTTTTAGTATCTTCAAAAAACTAATCCCAATATGCATAATTGGGGATGGGGGGTATAATTTAATAGCCACTTAAATAAATACTGAGGGTTTAAAATTATTTAGATTTCAATGTTTTAAATTAATTATTTTTTTTTTATGTCTAACAACAATTGAACCTGTAAAATGTTTATTAACAATGGAACCCAAGTACTATTTTGTCAATTTTGTTATATTATTTTTAAATTTCCATAAAAAAAAAAACACAACGGATATATATATATATATATATTTTTTTTGTGTGTGTGTTTGTGTTTTTTAATTTAGTGGAATTTAAAAAAATTATAATAAAAAAAAACAAAAATACTATATATTATAAAAGGTTTGTACTGAAACAAAAACTATATAATTTATATTGGTAAAAATTATCAAAAAATTAAAAGGTTTTCCGGTGGCCTTCTTTCAACTGTTTTTTTAATTTATACTTCATTACTTTGAAAATAGATTCTTAATAATTCTGAATAATAATTTTTCGTTATATAGATGATATTATCATTTTTTTTGGGAACAAGAAATTTTAAACCTAAACTAATTTTTTTCCCCAAATATCTTAATTTAATTCAAACAAATAGGGAAAAGTATGAAAAAATTTTCTTGATATATAAATCAAACTAATAGATAATTTTTAAATTACAAATTTAGGAAAAAAGAAAATTTAAATTTAAAAATTTTGAAAATCCTCTTTGGGAGAGTAATGTAATGTTTTATATTAGAGTATTGTTTTTTATATAACCAATAAATTTCTATTTAAAAAATAGAAAAAAAGAAAAACATAACATTTTATAAATATTTTAATTTAAAAAATAAATTAATTTTATTAATAGTTATTTGAATACAGAAAAATTTTAAATAGTGAGGATTAAAATTCCCTTTGAATAATAAGTTTATTATTATAAATTTATCATTTTTTCTAGATTTAGTTACCTCTATATTTGAAAATTAAAAAAAATTATTTCTTGTTATTTTTTTAATTCATATATAATCCTTGTGTTCCTAAAGTAATGGTAGTATGTAAACTCTCTTTTTAATTTTTTATTTCTATTCTTTTCATACTTTTGTTAAGTGCTACGATTCAGCCATTCCCCTTCTTTGAATTTACATTTAGGTCCAGTATCCGGCAATAACTTGTTTATTGTACTCAGATTTAGTGCGGGCTATGCATTTTTGAATGCAATTTTTAGGTAAGTTACCTTTATCTTGTAATAGATTTAGATATTCTATCCATTATTTTCAATAGTATTTTACTCAGTATTATTAACATAAAGGGGGAAGGTTGGATGACCACAAAACATGTTCAACACCACTTTTATTTAAATTATTTTACATACTGTCCTAAGTCAGCAATGTTTATAATACTGTAGCATCTATTTTTCATATTTTCATATATCCTTCAACGGCTAGTTATCTTGCAATTTCAATTTTTTTTCAGTTTTACTTATTGAATATTTATCTCTTATTATATATATATATATAGAGAGAGAGAGAGAGAGAGACTTGCATTAAAAAATGTGCTATTTACGTGAAAATCCCATAATAAGATAATAAGTAACAATTTTTTCACCTTTTCATATTTTTTGTTTGTTTGTTTGTTTAATATTTGGAGAAGTTGGAAATGGCACGCATATTTCTTTTATCACAGATAGTGGCACTCTTCCCCAAAAGGTTGGCCACCCCTGGAATAAACACTCGTTTATATTCTTTCTGAATTTTGAGTTAATTCTATGATAGAATCTTATAAATCTAAGGCATTTATAAACAGCTTTGAGGGAACTAAATTTATACCATTAAAGGTGGTTTAGCGAAGAAAATTTTCATAATGCTCAGCTAGGAAACATAAGCTAGTCTTCGGCATAATCGCATACGTTAAAGTACTGTCTTACATCATAAGCAAAAAAAAAGTTAAAATATGCTCCACATATTTAATTTTAAATTAGCAATACAGAAAAATAAATCTAAATTTCCAGTCTGAGCATGCGATCCACTCTCTTCCGAAGAAAAAAACAAACTCAAAAAAAAAATTATCTTTCTGAAAAACACCATTACGGGACCGTTCAATATTTTTCCCACTGACAAAGAAAAATATTTTCCTTGAAAAATTAGTTGAAAATTAAATAAAATAAAACCAAAAACCCCTCCCTCCAAATGAAATATTTATCCACCCACTACCTTAACCCTTTTGAGCCTCCCAAGAGAGAATTTAAAGACACGGAGTTTCAAATTAACTATTTTATTCAAGAAAAGCCATAAAACATTTTCCGGTTTTCAATAAAGCGAGCTGTCTTTAATTTAATGCCTGCTTTTGTTCTTGGGTTTCTCCATTTTTGCGCAGGCTCCACTCTAAAATATCCTCAGTAGACTCGGACAAGTTTAGTTTCTTCATTTGTTATGTGGTCCTCCCAGGAGGGATATTCAGAGTGAGTGAGATAGATAATTGGAGAAGAGCCGACGACTTTTTTTGTGTGTGTCTATACGTTGTACTTCTCTCTTTTCGTTTGCGTTGCTTGACGTCTATACATTATAACCTTTTGCATTTTCTGTTTTTGTTTGTGCTAAGGAACTCATATTTTTCTTCATCAAGATTGGAGCGAAATTCAACGGTGTTTTGTATGTTTAAGTTGTTTTTATTTTCAATGAAAGAACTCGCATTCCTTCTATTATAGTCAAACACATAATGACATTAATACACAAACTTCCTATAAATAAAGTTTTTGTGGTTTTAAATACGTTCAACATATAAATAGAACATTCACCGGGCCAAAAAAATTTCA
>BMAV01020135.1:0-11584 GCA_019973955.1 Trichonephila inaurata madagascariensis
ATCTTCTCGGCACAAACAAATACGATGCTGTGCCTATCATAAAAACCAAACGGTCTTGTTAAAAGATTGCATCGCCATCTCAAGAGTGCTATCAAAGCACACGAGAATTCAAAGTGGGTGAAATCTTTCCCAAATGTACTCTCGGCATGCGTTCTGCTGTTAAAAGATATCAATGCCACTTGTGCAGAACTTGTCTATGGAACTACTCCTCAGATTGCCATCTGATCTTTTCTCCACAGACAAGATTACCACCACCTGCAATCAAACCTATGTCCCCCTTTTTTACGGAAAATGAGAGCACTACAACCAATACCTACATCTGCTCATTCAAATAGCTCTATGTTTGTGCCTACTAATTTAAAGGCTGTTCACATGTTTCTTGAGAGTTGATAGTGTCCAGCCACCATCTCGCAAATTATACAGAACCTCATGAGTAATTCGTCGTACTGACAAAGTGTTCACCATCCTCATAAATGGAAGAAAGAAAGCAGTTTCAATTGATCGTGTAAAACCAGCTTATGTCTGGGATGACACTGATGATATTCCTCTTACTGGAATATCAAAACAACAAACTAATGAAACTGACCCAAATTCAAAAGACAAAATTATGCCCACGTAAATAAACTGAATCTCAATCAAATGAAAAAACTGTTCAAAAACTAGAAGTGGAAGACATGTCAGATTTCCAGATCTGGAACAATATATAACATAAATATGTATGTATTTTTTATTTACAGTTAAATTGTCTTTAGTATAAATTTCAAACACTTAGAGAAATTTATAAAAGCAATATGACAAAAATCGTCGTCCAGTCTATTATTCTTTTGGATATAAAGTCGGGGTGACTTTTTCCCCATCAGTAATGAAAAGAACAAGAAAACTTCCAAGTTCATGCCAAAGCGTGACAGTCCATATTTAATTCTCACAAAAAAATCACCCACTTCTTATTTTTATAGCAATTTTTACCAATCCATCTGAACCGATAGCTACTTACCATAATTCTCTTTACACCTTTTAAAGACATGGACACTTCTCCTATAGCTCCACTTCGAAAAAGAGGCCGACCTCGAAAAGTTACGTCCACATCAATACAAAATACACGTTCAAGCCCCTCAACTGCTTCAACAGCCATTTCAGCAGAACCATTCATCCCCCAACAAATGCTCTTCTACAATAGCTAATTCTGATTCTGGCTCCTCGCCGGGACGTCGTTGGGTCCATAGGGAGATTTAACCCCCGTTATTTAGACTCTTCCATATTAATAGTAAAAGACTTTTGCGCCCTCTAGCGAACAGAACAGTCTTCAGTGATGGCCAATTGGGAACTGTAAGGATGTATGAGCATGCACTCCGATCCCTTTTAATTCTGCAACTGTTAGTTCTCTAGTATGTATGTAAATGGTTTTTTTTTGTCTAACAAACGTGTTTTAATAACTAGTGAACTTAGTAAAAAACCCCTTCCGTCGTCCCTTATCATTTGGCACCCACCACGTCATAATTTAGATTATACGTTAAAAATATTCAATCAAAAATTCATTCATTCAATATTCAAAATATAAAATAATTTCAATCCAATAAAATAAAAATAAAAATTTACTTGTGTAAAGAAAATAGGAAAAGTAAAGTATCTGAGGCATATTATTACATAAAAAATGCATATGACATGAACAGTTTAGACACCATAATAATTACATAGCAAATATAGGATGTGTTAATATATATATACATAAGAAATACACTTACCTATAAATAATCAGAAAAACTTTTCATGAAGATATCATTAATGAGGCAACGTACTGATTAGTTTCAAATTTTGAATAATTTGCATTTGTGATGATATTATTTAAACTATTAACTACATTATTTTTATGCATATGCATTAAAATTCAATATTATGCTATGGTAAAAATATCTAAAAATCAAAAACAAAAGTTTTGAAATTAAAAAAAAAAACATTTTACATACTTTGAATGCTAAAATCTTTATGAAAATAATTTAAACGAATAACGTAAATAAATAAATAATTTTTCTTCAAATAATAGTTATATGAACAATTACACGTTCATAAAATGTATGTAGTATAAAAAAATTACAAGGATATACATGCACACTGAATAAAAAAACGAATTGATAATTGAGTATTTAAATAAATAAAACAGAAAATATAAAAAACAAACATTAATTTAATTGGCCTTTTTAAAATTTTTTCATTTTCGGTTATCCTTCACGGTTAAAATTTCTTCACTGCGCTTTTTGAATAATTATTTAAAATATTGCGACATAGCCATCCTGTGATGACCATGTCGTGCCGGTTCCGTAAGCTAGAGGTGTGGGATTATCAAAAAGATGAGACATAGTAGTTCTTAATACAACTTTTATTAAGGATAACTTATATTACTTAATTCTAATTTTGACAACTATATTTAAAGTGAGAGTTAACACCCAAATTAAACCGTGTATTTAAGTCAGATCACGCAACTAGATCCTTTATCTTAATTATAGTTAATAATACGATTCATCTAATTACCTATATCAAATATTACCTTTGGCAGATCTCCTTCCTTTACCTAAAGAACGATATCTATAATTCACTTTGTATAAGAAGATTCCAACTTCTTTATATTAGGCTTATTCCTTCTAAAGCTATGGGACTGCTAACTCTTGATCTGCAAGTTTACAACTAAGCTATCTTCAAATTTGCGCATTTTGATTGAATGATTCCAACTACTATCTCTGCTTACGCTATATCTTATCATCAAAGCTTCTATCCATAGTCTATCTTTTACATATTATCTTTGTTTATCTTCGATTGTTGGGAAAAGTTTTGCCATTAATCGTGGCCGTCAAAAAACAAGGGGTTATGTTAGCAGAAAGACGCGAGGCGTCACAACCCCCCAAGAAGAAAACTGATTTACTTAAGGGTTTCTGCCCTTAATAAAATGTGTCTAAATCTCTATTTTTAAATTTCTTCGCTTTCTGAGTTTTTTTTAAATTTTTAAACTTTAAAACCCATTTTAACTTTTATAATTTCCCAAAATTTATCTTGACTTTAATTTTTATTGCAATTTTAATCTTAAATTTTAACTTTTATAATTTTCAATATTTATCTTGACTTTAATTTTCATTACTCATCTTAGATTAAATTTTAATATTCAATTTAAATTTAAACTCGTGACAATAAATTTTACTCCAATAACTAAGGTAACATTAATAATTACTGTTTAATTTATGCCCACTCTCAAAGCATTTAACGACAGTACTTAAAATATTTATACACTTAAATTTTCTAAAAAAAAATATTCTGGAGTGCGCAGACCCAATCTTTGAATCTAACACTGCATATAGGAGCTGTTACTTCCCGCTCCTTTCTTGATGAAGCTATAGAATTTCATACTTTTCAAGATTTTCAGGGTCAGTCTCCTGAAATGAAAACTTTTAGTCTCTATTCCATAATATCAATCCATTCACAATTATTTTTGTATATACAATAAATTTTCATCTCCATCCACATCTGGTTTCAACAAAAACTCCCAATGAGCCGCTTGCAGCATCGTTTGTGTGTTGTTAGTGCCTTGACTACGCCGCGTTTCCCTGAACCCAGGTACCTGCTTCGACTCTATAACAATACAACAACATATATATATATACACATATTATACAATTACAAAACATTTTCAATAAACTATTATAACAAATAACCAAAAGGAATTTTCATCTCACGTGTATCACGGCAAACAAGTAATGCCGCGATTACAAATGTTTTCTTCAGAAAAAAAATTTTAACGAGTAAAAGTTCCAAATTAAATAAGCACTCATTGTAGTGTTTGACTTGGCTTATAACTTTTAAGCATCGCCCGAGACTTCCTTCTTTGCAGCCAATTCCGACCACTTATTTTGGAAGATCATAAAAAATGAAACAATACGGCCTGAGATTTTTATGTGTTTTCTCCAACCATCACGTCAACGATGAGGTGCTACCACTCTTCTTTCCTCGATTTGTACTGGAATTTCTTGTTGTAGGGCTTGTAATCTCCTTGTCGTCCTTTCCTTGACTTCCCAATTGTCTCCTTGGCTGGTCGGGGTTCTTCTGTTCTCCGTCGTGGCCTTAAGTTGTATCTTGATTCATCTGGAACTTCTGTGCATTCTCTTTTGTTCTTTTTCCTGCTTCTAGAAATAGTACTGGATGACATTTGTCTTTTATTATTATTATTGGTCCCCTTTCTTTGCCACTTTCTTTGTGGTCCACTTGCCCCCGACACACCTGATCTTTTAATACCCCTATTATTCCTAAACCTTTTGTTTTTATTTTCATTCCCAAATGAACTAGGTAGTGATCTGACCAGTGATTTGTTTTATGGGTCCTCTCTGTATTTTTATATTGATTTGATTGGTTACCAATCCCTTTTGCCTCTAACTTACGTTTCACCGCAGATTTTTCTTTCCCATATTGTGACTCATTTAATCTTTGATGTACTTTTCCGAAGTACGAGTTTCCCTGACTTGATCTTATACTATTTGGGATACCTGTTCTAATTCGACCTCGTCACATTTCCTATGACGATATATTCTTATTTGATCTACGTTAACTGTTAATCTTTTTCCTGATTTCCATATTACAATATTATTATAATTCTTAACTTCTAAGACTCTATAAGGTCCCTCAAATTTTTGTTTAAATTTAGCACATACTTTGTTAGCTGCTGAACTTACAGGGTGTGTTTCTAATAAGACCCAATCATTTACCTTTATTTTTATGTCTTTTCTACGTCTATTATAATATTTTTCCCACCTTTCCTGTTTAATTTTCGTACTTAGTCTAGCTTCTTTAAAGTTTTTCTCTATATTTTGAATTTTGAATTTTGAACTTTCCGATATCATAACTAGTTTTTGAAATGGTGTAATCAATTTTCGACCTAAAAATAATTCAGCAGGTGTTTTTCCCGTTGTTTCATTCACCGCCGTACGAATAGCGTAAGCAAACTCACGTAAATTGATCCCAAGTATCGTGTTGATCATTAACATAATTTGCAATCATTTTGCACTATATCTCGATTAACTCTTTCAGTCCGATTTGCTTGTGGTCGATATGCAACGTCTTCACATGCCTTATGCCTAATCTTTCCTTAAGTGCTCAAAAATTTCGGATATAAATTGGGGACCATTATCACTTATTAATTTTATTGGAGCTCCATAACGCGATATAAAGTTATCAAAAAATATCGCTATTATACGAGATGAGGCCTTTTTAAGAGGTATAATTTCAGCCCATTTGCTGAAATGATCGGTTATTACTAAAATATAGCGGTTACGTCTTATTCTCGATATAGGATACGGGCCTAACAAATCTAACGTCACTATCTCATTCGGATAATTCGATATAATTGGATTTAATCGACCAGCTGGTAACGCGTTTTTATAGTTATTAACTTGGCACATATGGCATGTAGAGACATATTGATCAATGAATTTTCTCATGTACGGGAAATAACAAACGTCCCGAATTTTATGATACGTTTTAAATCTGCCTAAGTGTCCAGCAATTGGCTTGTCATGAAATTCTCTCATTATTTCATTCCTTAAAGATTTTGGAATGTATACACGCATTTCACCTAATGACGTTGCGTGTTTCGCATAAAATAACAATCCTTCAATTAAACGGAAATCGTGGGACCAATTCTCACATATCGTTGCATTAACCGAGTTATCTTCCGGGTTTCTAAATATCTATAGATATGACCTAATTCTGGGTCATTTTTCTGTTCAGTTATTAATTGTTCCCGCGAAGTAAGTACCAAATCCCTGATTATGGCACAATTAATTTTATCACCAATTATACTTTTAACGGGATTCCTTGAAGAATGTCAGCCACTGCATTTTGAGTTCCCGGTCTATGTTCCCATTCTATATTGAATTCTGCTAACTTTGAGTGCCCATCTAATCATCCTACTCGACAAATTTTTTGCCATGTGTTAGGCGTGTTAAGGCGGCGTGATCCGTTATAACCTTAATTGGTAATATTCCTAAATATGTTCTAAATTTGTTCAACGCCCATACTACTGCTAGACATTCTCTTTCGGTTACTGTATAATTCCTCTCTGCGTTGTTCAGTGTACGTGACGCAAATACCACTGGTCTGTTTTGTTGGTTAAGTGCACGCTCCTAAACCAATCGAACTGGCATCTGTAAAATAGCTCGAATGGCTCCTGAAAGTTTGGTAATTTTAAAACTGGCGCTTTTTGTTACCGCCTCCTTGACCTCTTCGAATGCCTTTTGTGCTTCCATTGGACCAGACAAATTTTTTAATTTTTCGTTTAAGATTATAAAGTGGCTCTAAAATATCCGCATAATTTTTTAATAAATTTCGCGTACCACTGGGACATACCTAGAAACTTGGACACCTCTTTTTAGCGGAGTTACGGGGCGGTTTCATCTCTTGTATAGCTCTAGCCTTTGTACTCATCCGTTTTAATTCCTTCTTTACTAATAATTAATCTAAATATTTCAATTCATCGCACCCAAATTTACATTTTCCTTATTTAATGTCAATCCTGCATCCTTTAACAACGAAAAACTTCCCGCCAAATGTTCAACATGGTGAGTGAATGATGGAGACGAGATTATCGTCATCCATGTAAACACTCACAAACCTCCCTATCACCGGTTTTTAGGATTATGTCAATTGCCTTTTTGAAAATTAAGGGAGCATCTCCTGATAAACCGAATGGCATCCGCTTGAAAGCATAAGTGCCACTTTTACTACAAATGCGGTCTTAACAATATCACTGGGGTTTTACTGCCATTTGAAAGTACCACTTCTTAGATCAAGAGATGACATTATTGTTGTATATGGTATGTTCGTTAATAAATCATCTAATTAGCGGTAAAGAGGGTATCGCGGATACTTTGTGATCAATTTAATTTTCTATAGTCTACTGCAAATCTATATGCTTCGGATTATCCGGTGGTAACCCATTGTTTTCTTGCATAACACAACAATTTGACGCGTATGGGGATTGAATTGGAACAATCGTTTCCTCTTGTAACATTTTTGTATGTGAAAATCTATTATTGCTTGCTTAGTGCGATCATACCTATAAGGCCTTGAAGCTGCGGTGGGTTATCTCCCGTGTCAATTTCATGGTATAATAAAACATGAGTAAGACCTGGTTTGTCTGAAAATAACCCTTTAAAACTACTAAACAAATTTTGTAGTTTTGTTTTTCTACACTCCCCAATTTTTGTTTTTAGATAAATATATCTCAACCTTTTCCTCTTTAATTGGTTCAACCACCTTATTTATTTGAGAATCTGGAATTTTTCAACGACTTTGATCAAATCTAATATACGATTCTTGACGCACTTATGAAATCGATACCCACAAAATACATGGGTATTCTAAATCTTTCAACACATGAAATGACCAATTCCTTTCGAATTGTCTGATCCGAATATTCGGTCTACAATCCCCTGTTTTTGGCATTTCGCACCCTGTGCTGTTATTACCTGGGCTCGCGATTTTTTTAATTTGCTTATAGAAAAAATATTTTCTATATACTTCTTCCGATATAAATGATTTATCTGCTCCGGTGTCCCCGCAGCGCTTTCAAAATGTGTTATTTAATAAAATAGGAACGATGGGAAGTTCTACGGGTGATATACATATCGGAGAAAGTCTAATTGTCTCTCTTGTCGACACCCCTTGAGGTTGATCATTAACCTTTACAATGACCCCAATCGTCCCCTTTGCGTCCTATCGCCTCGATTGAAATTTTCCTCGAACCCCTATTTCTACGGTCCCCTCTATTAATATTATCATTTTCGCTCATTTCGAAATGAGTAGCCCCTGTTGTTGAATCTTTGATCATTATTATGAAACCTATTCCTCTCGAACCCTCTATTACTTTGACTATTTATTCTCGTAAAACTCATTTCTACTGTTATTTGGTCTACGTCTATTTCAAATTCCTCCAGTTTCTACCATTTAGCATTAAAATTAGGCATCTATAGCATTTTGACCTCGTCTTTCTATATTATCGTTCTGATAACCCCTTTTTAATTTGCAAGAATATCTCTCTTCGTTTAGCCAAGACTTCTAAAAGTTGTATCGTGTTTTTGTGGATTTCACGCACTTCCACATAGTCTTGTATCTGTGGTTCAGGTCGAACCAAAAATATGATCACTAATTCTGTAGGACATTCTAATTCTAAGCTTTTTCTCTATTTTTAGTAATCTATACACGAAATCAGTAGGATCTGATTTCTTCCCTGCTGGGATGCATAGAATTGCGACTGTGTTCTTTCTTATTTTTGACCGCGGAGAAAGAAAGCCTTCGCTAATTCAGCTTTGAGCTGCGCAAAATCCGCTGGCTGTATTTTGCACTAACAGCTTGAACCAAATATCGAATACCAATCTTGAGGCGCTTCCTGAGATGACTTTTTAAGAAGTAAGCACATGACAGATTACTTGGGATTTCCAAGTAGCTGTATGTTATTATCAATACACTCTATAAACTCTGCACCTGCAGTATTTCTCTGACCCTGAAAGTACATTTCAGGTAGAACAGTATTTCCACCTACATTACCTAACCCAGGGAATTATATAAGTTCGGGCGCCATTGCGACATAGCCATCCTGTGATGACCATGTCGTGCCGGTTCCGCGTAAAAGCTAGAGGTGTGGGATTATCAAAATGATGAGACATAGTAGTTCTTAATACAACTTTTTATTAGAAATAACTTATATTACTTAAATTCTAATTTGACAATTTTAATTAAAGTGAGAGTTAACACTTGAATTAAACCGTGTATTTAAGTCAGATCGCAGCTAGATCCTTTATCTTAATTATAGTTAATAAACCGATTCAACTAACTACCTATATCAAATATTACCTTTGCAGATCTCCTTCCTTTACCTAAAGAGATAGCTATAAATTCACTTTGTATAAGAAGATTCCAACTTCCAACATATTAGGCTTCTATTCCTTCTAAAGCTATCGGACTGTAACTCTTGATCTACAAGATTCCACACTAAGCTATCTTCAAACTTGCCGTGCTATTGATCAGAATGATTCACACTAAACTATCTCTAAGCTTGCCACGCTATTGATCAGAATGATTCCACACTAAACTATCTCTAAGCTTGCCACATATTTCTTATCATCAAGCTTCTATCCTTTATAGTATATCTCATTTACATATTATGTTCGTTTATCTTCTTGGTATTGGGTTGGAAGAAGTTTTTGCCATTAATCGTGGCTGTCAAGAACATAGGAGTTATGTTAGCGGAAGGACGCGAGGAGACGTCCACACACCTAATCTCGATTCAATAATATACTAGCGTTCAGAATACAATCTTCTTACCTTGGAGGAATACTCAAAGGTCCAATCAACTAGAGATATTCAGGTTAGGCTCCAAGTGCAATAGTATGCACCTTGTACAACTGGCAGGGATCTCCGTGATTTCTTGGTAGGCAGCTTCTAATTACACTTCCACCTTTTTGAACTAAGCTTTCTCTAAATTGCCATCCTTGCTCACTAAACTTTCTATCCTTTTAAAGGTTATCTCTTATTTGCATTTTGCTTCGTTTTTACCTCTTGGATTTGGGTTGGAAAAGTTTGAAAAGAACGTAGGAGTTATGTTAGAAGAAGAACGCGAGAGATGTCACAAATGTTTTTGGAGGACTTCGGATTATTATTTTAATATTTTTTTCACCTTTGTTTTGGTGGTTTTGGAGCCTTTTTGCTTTTGGAAAACGCGGACATTGCCTCCAATTAGCTGCGTGCTCTCCTTCGCAATTTGCGCATTTGAGGGATCCTCAAACTGCAAAGTCAGTCTTTGCTTGATGGGGTCCTGCCATTTCAGACACTTCATTGGGAGGTGACAGACTTCCGAACTGTGGAAGAATCCCTGACAACGCCAACACTGGTTGGGCCGTCTATTACGGGATCCATCATACGGTTCTAAAGCTACACGAGTACCGAACATATCTACGTAATTGTAGATTGAATCGGCATTTACATCTTTAAATTTAAATGAATGTAAATCAGCGGCATTGGGGCTTTGCTTTGGAATTTAGTTAAACGGGAAATTTTGTGAATTTTGAAACCCTCCGACTCAATTTCTTTTTTAACGGCTTCAAGTTCGGTGGAAGTGGGAAGTCCTCTCAAAATAAATTTGAGTGGTCTTTCCGATTTTAACATGAAAGATTTGAATGCGATTTGTTTGTGCCTGAAATATGTGGCAAGCTTTCTATATTCTTCCTCGCTTTGAACAGTAATTCTCAGGAAACGCCCTGATAATTTACTTTGAAGCGTGGAGGCAAGAACTATGAGCAAAACCATTAGGTCGGTCCAATCCGGATTTGGCTGGATAAAAATTGGCGGGATTTTAACCTAGGAGCGACAGCCATGGCTGCTTGCTCGGTATCAAATTCAATCTCCTCACCTCCTCAGAAGCATTAGAAAGGATTTTGGAAGGGGCTGATGGGGCAGAGGTATTTGGTTGCGTTAAGATGGCAGCAGGGGAAGAAAGAAAAGGCTTACCATTAAGCTTAGTGGTCTGTTTCTTCGGTGGTAATCTAAATCCATCCTCGTCAACAGTCGCCCTTTTGTGGGTTTCCCTCTTGACCAGTGATTTGGGTGCATTACTTGTATTGTTCGAAGTATTATTTTCAGTAGGAGCAGAGGCTTTCTTTCTCTTTGAAGTGACCCTAGCAACTATTGAATTTACAATTATTATTCTCACAATCGTTTAAAAGTTTAGCCGAACAACTTACCTCATATTTACGCTAATTTTCCTAACAATCAATAGAACTTCCGTTTCATTTTCAAGAAAGTTTTACACTTAAGAGATCAACAAAGGGAGCAATTATACAGCAGGAACTAATCAAATAATGAATCTACTACATGTTAAAAACCTGTAAATTTAAAAAACGGATTATTAAAACATTTTAAATAATCAAAGCATAAAATTTTTAACATTCAAGAGATCGGAGAATCGAGCTATCACACGGCAGAAGCTAGAAAGTCAATGACCGGTAAATGTAATTTTACATCAAATCAAAGTATAAAATAAAAAATACAATATAAAAAGAGTAAAATAAAAATAATTAAATGTTTTTATTCAATATTATGAATCACCAAGTTTAAAGTTCTCCAGAAGCTAGAAAATCAATAAATCTACAAATATGTTAAAATGATGGAAAACTTAACAACAGAAATTAATACAATATAAAAATTGTAAAATTTAGTAATTAAATATTATAATTCATAATTATTATATACCTCTTTATCAAATTTTTCCGCTAAATATTCATACTCGAACCTTACAGCAAGAAGGATTTTAGTAGGTTCAATTAAGCCAACGATGAACTTGGCGATTTTCAAAAAGAGGCCAAAAATATAAAAGTAACCCATCTAGTTTGCAGATTATAGACTTGAGTGCCTCCAACAAAATCGAGCATTACATGTCTAGCCTTAAGGGTTCCTTTTATCTGTCAGGGATCGGTTTTTGCACATATCCCCCAAAAAAAAATAACTTAACGTTGGATAAATAACGACGGATATGTTCATGGTTTGGGCTGTAAAA
>BMAV01020138.1:0-90721 GCA_019973955.1 Trichonephila inaurata madagascariensis
GGGTCATTAGTGACCATGTAACGCATTCGCCGGGAAAAAATGAAAAAGTGAAGTTTTTGAAACTCAAAAATCACCACGGGAAATGTTAAATATTAACTAAGGCTTATGTAGATGAACTTCCTCTAGTGTATATGAGTTTGAAGGGTATAATATATTTTCAGGGGAAGGGTCAGTAAGACCTGCCCAAGGTTAGAGATCACAGACAAAACCATTGCCAAAATTCGTAATAGGACAGGTTCCCACTCACATCAGTGGTCAGACCGTTATCCACACTACTACATTGAGTACTAAAAGATTCCGTTGAAAATTTAGGGAAAAAAAGGCAACAATCGGGAAGTGAAGAATGTCTTTTGCAACAAGATCATGCGTCCGCTCACAAGACCCTATCAATCAAGCAGTTTCTGAGCAGAAAAAGCATTAATGTGATGAGGTCCTCCTTATTCACCTGATTTGGCCTCATGGGAATTTTTTTTAAAAATGTCCTATCGTTAAAACTTGCTGAAAGGGAACCCGTTTTACCTCAGTGGAAGAGGATCATTTAAAAATGGAAAATCTCCAAAAGGGATTTCCAAAACCTCGTTCCAGAACTTCTACTAGCAATGGTGAACCTAATACAGAATTGTAAATGCTGATGGAACTACTTTGAAAGCGATACTGTCACGGGGATCTGATTCTGTGAGTACAATGATTTATCGGACTAATCTCGTTTTTTCTGTGTCACACCCTGCATATGTAAAATTAGCCATCGATAATTTTGCCTTTAGGAATAAATTGTTTTTAAATCCCGCCTTTGTATTCGAAAAAACTCCTCTAACATCATTTGCCCGAAGATAATTTTTAATGTTTATATCACTGCTTATATCACATACAGCTGAATGCCATTTTTTTATGGCATCATCTTAACATGCTTTCCTTAGAATCGATAATAGTGACTTACATAGAAAAATGCACGTGGGTCTGTAAATGAAATTTCAGTATTTGACAATTAGGAACTACTTATTATTAAACCTATCTACTTTTTATCAAAGGTGACAGAAATAGTTGCCGAGTGAATTCGTACTTTGCTCAGCAATAATATAAGCATCATGATTTTTTTTTAAAAAAAATTACAAATATTATTCGATTCTTAAGTATACCAGCATTTTTTCATTTCTATTATTTGTCAAAAAATAGCTATTGAAAAATTAGTTTCTTTGTAAACTTTCAGTGCATAATTTTTGCATAGTGTATACATTATATATATATATATATATATATGAAGTATACATACTGTATATATACTGCATATATATATATACTGAAGTATGTATACTGCAAGCACCCCTAGCATCCCCCCAGGTGGCTGCGAATGGAAGCAGGGGGCAATGACTCCAGCGGAAGAGACAGGAGAAGAGATTAAGAACGCAAGGGAAGCACATGCATAACGGCAGAGCAATAATAACTCTCAAAAACATACTGAAAGCCAATTAGGCAAGGACGAGCGTTTAAATGTTTCACTCAATTCATTAATTGTTATTTTTCATTTTATTTATCCTTGTTTTAAAAATAAACACATTATTTCTAAACAGTTTACGAATTCATCCCAGTAACAATATAACACACACACACACACAGACACACACATACACACACACACACATATATATATATATATATGTGTGTGTTTGGTAAAAGGTATAAAGGTTTGTGTATAAAGGTTTTATTCAGAATTTCATGAATGAATAAGTTTAAATATTTTAGAGGGTAAATTTTATCATGATTTTATTCTTTGATAATTAATGCTATTATTTTAAAATAATTCATTCATATATGACTGCATCTCATCGCTAAATGCAAGAATTTGAGAAAGAACATTATGAGTCTCGGTTTACTTTTAAGTAAATTGGTTTTACATTTTTCTTCCAATTTTTTTTATTACATGATTAACTATATAATCTACTTAAGTATGTAACACAAAGAAATTTAATATACCCAAGCTTTTTTGTCGTTCATTTTTCACACTAAATTATCATTTTGGTATTTGCATTTTACTGCTTCTACAATGAAATATGAGCCGAATAATAGAAAATGAAATTACATGTTATAACCAACGTTATTGTCAAAATACAATTTCATTCAAAACAACATTTATTTGTGATACTTAACTGAATGCTATTTTTCTTCTTTTTTGTATAAAAAAATATATTTTTCTCTTTCTTTGAATACATTATAGTAAATTTGTATTTCTTAAAGAAATTGTAGTGAATATAGTGTACAGCTTTGTAAAACAGAAGTGTTTTGTGAAAATTAACACAAATGTGAACCAAGATTGTTTCAATCATATATAAGTTAAATTATTTGCATGTCCACAACTTAAAAAATAAGCCACATTCAGTATATTTTTTAGCATAACTATATAAAATTTTAACTTTATTAATTTTTTTAATGTTACATTTAAGAAACTATAAAAAACTTATTTTTAAAGGTCATATGTATTAGTTAAAGAAGTCAATCGAAAAGTCAGAAATAATAGATTTTATTTAAAAATAAACAAAACAATAATTTTATTTTTCCCTTAAAGAAAATTAAAAGTGTTAAAAATTAAAAAAAAAATGTATGGGTTCTACTTAAATTTCTAGAATAAGAAATTGTAACAAAACTGCTCTTTCTCAACTAATTTTTAGATAGAAATAAGGAAAGAATAGAAAACTTATAAGTATTATCCATAGAATTAAAGGGGAACACCGAAATGTCCAAATATAAGAAATGAATTAGGTTCCATAATTAAGATAGATTGAAATGCAAGCATCACGTTATTTAAATAATACAGAATCCTATTCTTAGTAAGATAATTCTTTTTCTATAAAAAAGGAAATTAGTAAAATAATTGGATAATGTATTTCGTACATATAATTAATAAAAAATATGTCTCTAAAATAAGAAAAGTTGGAGCTGTTTTTTTTAAGTACTTTTCGGTAATTAGCGTAGTTGGTGTGGTAAGTATTTTTTATGAAATACTCAACATTCATGAAAGATGAAAATTGTGTACTTCATTTCCTTTCTGAATGGGTATAATTAAACAGAAGGAATTTAAAACAATTTTATGGATACTGTTATTCATAAATGAAATGCAGACAAAATTGCTTTCATTGTAAAATTATACTTATAATACATTATAAGTATATATACATTGTAAAATTATGTATACACATGATGTGTGTGTGTGTATATTTTTTAAGCAAAACTGCGTTATTCACATTGACAATATTTTCGTAGACAAATATATTTTTATACGATACCTCACGTCTTAAAAACTCAAAAGAATAAAAATATATCCTTATAAAAAATTTTAAAAAAAACTGTTACGTTAAATCAGCCTGCTTACTTATTCAAATTTTATATACGAAAAAAGTTCAAAATATGTTTACCTTAATTTAAGAGTAAAATTTTCTACCTAAGATAACTTAAAATTAAAAAAAAACAGTATGAAATCTTTGAAAAACACATTAAAAAGAAACAGACCTTACAGTAAAAAAATTGTGCACTGTAAAATGCAGCACCTATAATACTATGTGAAAAAAAAAACAGTTAATATTGTTTCATGTGCATCGATAAATATACTAGTAACTTGCTATCAGTACATGCAAAATTATAGAGACTTTAAAAATTTTAATTTTAATTCAAATAAAAAACACTAATCAGAAAAACAAAAAGTAAATAATATTACATTTAACAAAAAGTAGAAAACACTAAATAGCCAAGTATTTACACGTATCACACACATTTCACAAAATGTGTTATATGAGAAACACAAATTTGAGCAGTAGTTTACTAATATAATATATCTAATTAATTTATTTAAGATTAATAAATGAATTAATTAATTATTTATTAATTTATTCATTCAGTAAACATGCCACTCAAATGTATTTTTCATTATTTCAAACAATCATCCATTTCATTCAAGAATTAGCTATACTTTTAAAATGAACATGCTTACACAAATTATTAGTATTACATCTTTACGTTGTGTGGTTCCAAGTGAATCCAGGAAATTCGGATTAAAATTACGAAAATACGTGCAATTTTAGTTTTGTGTTGTATACAATGTTGATAGTAATCTATACTCTGCAATTTGACGATTTTTGAAAACAATGATAATTCTATAATTTACAATATAATTTGTTGATGACATTTATGCTAATGAACTTAATATCAGTAAAATAACTCATTAAATAAAGTTTTGTTTTATAAAGCAAAGTGAGTAACAACTGTATGTATATGGAAAAAAAAAAAATTATTCATAAAAAAGCCATAATAAAAATACCTACGAGTAACTTAAAAGTTCACTGAAATACGTTCTTCACCTAAATGAGTCTTTATTACTTCTCTTGAACACGGAAGACAAAGTATAAGAGCTACTTTGTTTTTACTTTATTTTAGATGAAATACAATTTCAAAAATGTTGAAAAGATCTGAAATCAAATGAAAAATCGTAAGATAAAATAAAAATATGGAATTCAGGATTTCTGAGAATCTAATCATGCCTTCAGCCTTCCATAATGTTAAGAATTGAAAAACAAGAGCCATATTGCGTGATGTATTATTTTTCATCCAGATGAAAGGTAATTTATGTTCTAGGAATTTTCTTTTAAAATAAGAGAGTTCTACCTATAAGATGTTCACTCTAGTACAAAATAATATATTTAAGAAAGATTTCTGGAATACTTTTACTGGCAGCAGAATGTATAGATCTCGGCAACAAATTTCGAGAAAGAATTAATATTAAAACAGGTGAAAGATTATGTTTGTGGGTAAATTTAATAATACTTCTTTGTTAAAAATAATACAGCAACGATACAAAATTTTTATATTACATATTTATTTTGTTTCTCCAATCCACTTCTTAAACTAGTGAAAAAATGCTTAACAAAACATGTTTTACTTCAGCAAAACATTTTGCATGGATGAACATAGAATATAACAATGATCTTTTCAATCATTTTTTAACACGCTTTATAAACTTCACTTGTATGTAACGGAATCTCTGAACTCGATTTTTACCCATTTAAAAAGGTCAGATAAATTCAAAATTTTGCACACTTGTCAAGGACCGATGACAATACAGTAATTCATAATTTCATTCCATTGTTCTGATCAGAATCATCAGAAATAATGATTTCCAGATTTGGCGATTAATTCCATATTTCGCGACTAAAAGAAATATGGAACTTAAAGAGAAAACGTTCAGTGTTAACCCTTTATTTACCGACGGTACTTATAATTATGCGTAGAATACTTATAAGAAGAATTACATAGAATAACCATTTTTCGAATACTCAGATGATACTTAGAAGGAATATTCTTTGAAATCTACTCTTCCAATATATAAGGCAGCACGGGCTCTATGATGAGCATTTTAGTGGGGAAGGCAAATAGTTTTAGAGCAGAAACTGCGTTTTCAGCGGATTGCGAAGATTCATTTTTGTTCCGAAAAAATAGTTAATGTCAAAAGGTAAGTGTCTTATTTTTTTGTATGTTAATGAATATCTTAGAAAACGATTTGACCATTTATTTTAAGTAAGCAATGTATATAACTAACTTTACTGCTAAATATATTTAATTAATAAATTAGTTGTAACTTATTAAATTTCCTAAATTTAAGTATTTTATTTATGTATATCCCTTAATTTTCAAAGTAAAGATTAAATATATATATATATATTTCATGAAAAAAACTGCAGTAAATCATAATGCGGTAGATAAAGGGTTAATACAGATGCAACATACAAAAAAGTGTTCTTTATGTTTCAAAAATGATTAACAAAGCAACACATCAGAATTGAAAATTTGAAAATATGTTCATAAATCTTTGGTACAGAGTGGGCCCGGTTTACGTACTATTTTGCAAGTTTTACAATTTTTTCGTTTTAGAAATAATAATTTATTTTTCTCTTCTTAATTTTAGCAAATTTTTCTTAAATTTTACTAAACAAATCAAAAATCTACAAAAAAACCCCATTTCTCTATTTTTTTTTTTAAAAAAAGCTTTCGCAAGAAGTCGGATACCTTTAACTAAAATTCTATTTTTTTATACAATGAGCTAATTTTAAGCAAAACTGACATGTGTGTGCTCAATTTATGTTTAAATTTCATATTTACTGTGTTTATTCAATAAAAGGGGAATTCAATTATTTTTTATTTGGGTTAACTAATGAATATAAATTTATTTTGACAAATGTACATTCTCCTGGAACCAATTTCCACGTTCTATGATTGCTTATGCAAATAAGAATGGAAGTGAATTACATTTTATCCTAATTCATTAAATATAAACAGGAAATACTCATTTCCCTTCATCCTACGTTTATTTCAATTTCAAATGTTATTAAGAGTGATATTCATTTGAGTTGTAAGTCTTTTAATTGAGATTTCATGTAACTAGATAAAGATTTAATTTAATTTAATTATGCATTTGGTTTTCCAAAAATATTCTTTATTATATCATTTACTTTGACTTAAAACATACTTCTTCCATATCTCTCAAGTATATAATTTCAAGCCATTTATAAATATTTAGAGTTTATAGTGACTGCCGTAGTTTTGTGATACATAACACCCACCTAGAAGGGATAAAGATCAGAAGTATATTTGCGTTTGTGTGAAACTAAATGTTTAGAAGATTTCTTTTAGAAAATATAATTTATTAATTTTTTTAAAAAATCACGCATCTCTGATGATTTCAGTTACGGAAGCATTTATAATAACGATATTACTCAAAACAATTCAACTGAATGCAAAACGTTATTATTCTTGTACCATAGAGTCTCATCTAATTTATTTGCACTTGAATGTACAAATTTCTGTAATTGTTAAACTTTACCGAAATAGTAAACTTTATATATTCGTTTTTCATTATGATAGAACCACTCCAATAAGGTTTTTAACCTTATGACAGGGCTTTATCGCACCATCTCACTAATCCTCTTGGGGAATATTTGGGGCCAGAAAGGCATTTCAATCCAACCTTCTCAAGAAGAAACCACGATATGCAGATTATAGTGAACAGATATATAAGGGAGCTTTAGCATTCACGAGTTAGTTGAATAGAATTCGGAAAGTTGAATAAGAGCTGGAATAGAAGTCGGATAGTAATAGAATAATAGTGGAAGAATAGAAGACGAGAAGAGACAGAAAGCCGGGGGGCCGTCCAAAGATATTTTTGGTAAGAGTTTTTAATTATAGAATGGACTTTAGCTTTTTAAAAAGGGAATTTCACAATGGGAAAAAAGGTTAAAATGGTTTAATTTTTCCATAAACTTGGGGGTGGGTTTCCCAGGCGTTTATTTTTTACTTAAAAAGGAAAATTTTGTAGTATCACCCGGGATCAGTCCCCTGTAAGACTTGTGTTGCGTTGATATTATATTTTTTGGGCATTAACAAATTGGGGATTTATTGGAGAATTTGAGTGATCCATCATTTATTCCTAAAAATTTCGGGTGCGTAGAAAAAGAGATATAACGGGGGATTTCGGGTATCACAACCTATATAATAATTTTATACAAGGGGAACCCAAACCGGAACCTTTCCCAAAAAAGGTCGGATGCTTAAAGACACCCGGGTTTTTTTATTGGCGTGGTGCCCTAAAAGGGTTTTTAGGGGTTTATTTAAATTTTTGAAATAAAAAGACAAATTATAGTTTAAAAAAAAACGGGTTGAAAAACTAAATAATTTATTTTTAAATTTTGGGGGAGTATTTACATTGGGAATATTTCAAAAGAATAGGAAAAGTTAGATCACATTATTTTAAAGGGGAAAATTGAGTTTTAAATAGAACTCGTTATGGTGTTATTAATTTTTTGGCCCCGGCTTTTTTCGCGAAATTTTAAACTTTTCCCCAGGGAAAGGGAATGGGCCTCTCCCAAAAATTTGGGGAGGGTGGCTTTTTAAAAAGGGCCCTTGATGGGCGTTGTTGGGGGAAATACTTTTTTGTTTGGAATTGCCAAAACTGGGAAAGGGGATAAAAATTAAAACCTTTTACAAATGGGATATCCCAATTCAGTAATCCCTTCAACTTACGCTCTCCAAAATCCCGAAAAACTCGGGGGTTACGGGGATTTTCAAATCTAATCAATTTTTTTTTCCGTTCCAAAAATGGGAATCACTGGGGGGAGCATTTTAAAAACTGTTACTGATATTGAAAAAGTTGTCAATTTTGCCTGCCAAATAAATTCAAAGGTGGATAGCGATGGCATTTAAGAACTGCTGGATTCCCACAATCAGGTACTGAAAAAACCATGACCCTTAAAAAATTCCAAAGGGGCAAAAACATTGAAGATATTTTAGTTTTGACCCATTCAATTAGAAAATCGAATGACGTTTTGGGATTTTGGGCTGAAGGTTTAGGGGTTTAAATTTAAAATTTTAAAAAAATTTTTTAAAAAATAGACTTTGGGAGCATATATTTTTTTTTAAACAAAATAAGGAATAAAACAATTATTAGCTTGCTGTTTCGAGGAGGTTTTGCGAGAAATAAAAATCTTTGAGAGCCACCAGACTACTTTGCTGGATTTTATGAAGCCTTCTAGATCAAATTTATGAAAAAAATTTTCCAAAAAAATTTGCTTTCGTTTCGGGTTTTTAACCCCAAAATAATTTATATGGTTTTAAAATGGGGTAATTTTTACAACTTTTGGGATGTAATGATTTTTAAAACAAAAAAGAAGAATGAAATATTTAAAAGTATATTAAAACAAAGGGGGAATGTCGTTCTCCTTTCGTTTTGAAGCGTCATTTCCTATGTGGTTAAATTTTGGGGGAAATACTGGTGGAGTGTGACGTCAATTTTGGATTTTTTCCCCCCCCAAGTAACAGGGGGAAGGGGGTTACAGTAAATTTTTCAACCTAAATTTATATGGAAATTTTACCCCCCACTTATTTTTTTCGACTAACCCGCCCCCTACCCCGCCTATCACGTTAAGGGAAAAGGGGTTTGGGGTATTTAAAGTATCCATATAAAATTTTTCGGGCCGCTTCCCCCAAAAAATTTAAAAAGGGGTTTGCATAAATGGGGCATGTTTTAAGGGAAAACAAAAGGGTTTGGGGGATAAAAAATTGTTTGAGTAAAACAGATTAATTAAAATCAAGCATAACATTCTTTATTTTCGGGGAAGAGGTTTTATTTGTCCTATTTTGTGAGAATCGAATCCGCTAAAACTCATAAAAAAACATTAAAGGGGTTTTAAGGGGAAAAATTTTTTAAACTAAATAAAAATTTTAAAGCATTATTTGTGGAATTTTTTAAAATTTATTTTTGTTAAAATTTTTCAAACATTTTAAAAAATAAAAAATTTAAATTTTTACTCTTGGGGATTGAAGGGGCGCAAAAATTAAAAGGGGGAAAAAAAGGTCAAAAAAATTTTTTTAATCTTATATTGTTCATATAGTTCCCTATCTTCTCACAAAATTTAAGTTAAAAAATCGTGTCTTTTGATAATTTTTGTTTGCTTTAATTCACATGCCAGTATCAACTAAAGCCTTTACAAATTAATTTATTGAGAACAAAAAAAAAATGTCTCGAATTATTGTAGGATAAGTAGCATATTAAAATTAATACATGACTTTATAAAAATGTTCGACAAACATGTTGTTTTACATATATTACGAGCATATAAATTTTAAAAGCAATTTCATCAAATATTACTTACACATACTTATCAAATAAATAGGTTAAAAGCAAAACATTGTAAAAACCATTAAATCAAATAGTTTTATTTAAAACGTACTGCGTCTCCTTTTGAGACATAATAAAATGATCGAAGAAATATTTAAAATACTGATCCCAAATGTGCTGCTGCTTTATGCTTTAAGTAGGTCTGAGTGTAGATTCAAAATGAAATGATATAATATGCATATTTGATTGTTTATTTTTCCCTTTCATCTCCATTCAATATGCAATTAAAGAGAAAATCAAAAGAAATACTTACTTGTAGAGAAAGCAGGAAGAGTTTCTTAATATTCTACTTTTAAATCCCTAATGACACGACTGTAATTGAGACAAAAAATTTAGCTGCACAAAATTAAGTTTAAATCAAGAAATCTTTCAAAGAATAAATTTTTAAACAATATATTCCTTATGAAAGTATCGCGTCAAAATATTCGTAAGCTAAGTTTTGTTTTTAAAATTTTAGTATTCATTTTTTTGTGTTTACTTTTAGATTTCTCTTAGAAAGAATATTTAATTTTTAAGAAATAAATAGGATGATTTCGTATTATAAAGATGATTAATGAATTGGATTTTTTGAATGCATACTTAATTTCCATTATTTATGAATCTAAGAAAAGAAAAAAAAAATGTAATGTATGCATTTAAGTCAAGATGCACTGATTGGCATTGATTTTACGTGAGGAACAAGGCTTAAATTAATGAGAGAAGAATTAACCGTTTATTCTTTAATTTTTCATAATTAGAAAAAATGTGTTGGTTAGACGTCTTGATAATAGATTATTTTTATCTAACGGGTGCTTCTTATACAAGACTATGTTTTACAAGAAATTTATTAAATACATTTACTTAAATGTGTTTTTGTTATTAAAAGTATATCCTTCTGTTAACTTTAAAATTTATAACTATAAACTATAACTTTTCTGTAAACTTCTTTACATAAGTTTTGGTTTTCATCGATGAAAAAATTACATGAAGCCTTTTATTGTATGTTAATATTTTATCTAATATTCTGACTTTCAAAACATGTAAATATATACGTATAAACCGTCCCTATTACATAGTTCAAATTCATCTTAATTAATGAAATACATATCATGCTTCACCAAAATTGGAAACAATAGTTTTATTCATACAAAATAATAATAATAATAATAATAATTCAGTTCTAATTTTTTAATGTTTTTTTGAACAAATCAAAATATAAAAAAAATATTTATAATAAACATGTTAAGATCCGACTATTCAAACCCGTAAATTAAAAAAGCGAAAAATGGATAATTTTCATGATATTTATGTTACTTAGAAGAATACATTCATTATTTAGTATACATTTTTTTTGGAATTTTAAAAAAAAATTTTTAAATAAAATTTTGGTTAACTAGAATAATCTTTAAAAAAAAGCTCCTTTTTTTAAAAATTTCTTTATAATTTTTGCCTGTATGCTTCAGACTTCTACAGAGACCAACTAAATTTTTGAAATATAAACTTAGAAGTGGTTTATCCATATTTTACGACAACAGAGGAGATCAATTATAAGGAAAAACTCCAATAATTATTTCAATTAGTGGTCCCTCTAAAATAATGTGAATTTTTAAAAGATTCTAGTTGAACTCTGTAGAGGTTCTGAGTTTATATACGAACTAAATATTATTATAATAAAACAATTTTCACAAATTGAAGATTTTGAAAAATATTACTAAGTTAATTTTTTGCAAAATATTGTATTTAAAAAATTTTGTTTTTTTCAAATGCCCTTAAAACAATTTTTAATGTATTCTAGTCAAGTGACATTAAATATCATGAAAATTATCCCATTTATAAGCTTTTTAAAATCAGGGTTCAAAACCCTAAGTCGGATATCTTAACTTACTTATTAGCATATAAAATTTTAACCCAAGTACATTACTACCTTTCATTTTGCAGTTAAGATTTAGTACATTATTTAGAAAATTTATAATCATCTTGTAGCCGCTCATTCCGTATAGTGGTGAGGGTGCTTACTGCTGTTCCGTAGGGGCTGTGTTGAAATTTCTCGAAATTGCATGGATATTTCTACATGTATAGTACCTTTGGAGGCTCTCTAAATAGCCTTCAAGAGCCACTTGAGAGTCTTATAGAGATATGAGAGAGGTGAAGCCATTGATCCTCCCCCATGGTGTTCTTCCTGAAAATTGGGGTTGCACCGATCCAACTCAGCAGTCACCTGTGTGGTGCTCAAAACTTCTAACGTCAGGCATAAGACTAGCCGCTTGCAGTAATGAATTTCAAACTGATACTGCCAGGCAGATGGCTTGTAACAACAACAACAACATATTCCTCTTATTGAAGTAGGATAGTTACAATAATTACAAAACCAAACACAATTAAAAGTAATAAGCAATTTCTACACAATATTTTTTTCATGTCAATTTTAAGAGCAATTATTTATTATCATCAGGCAAAAACTAATTTGTTTTGTTTTTTATATTTCAGTAACTAGAGGTATTACTGTATTACTTCCCAAAAAGCTATCAAAACACATATTGCATCAAGTTTCAACATAATAGAATTCCAGCCTACCAGAAGTACTTTTTTTTACGTCTGAAAGAAAATAGATAAAATCAGAACTTAAAATTGTATTCATGACATTCCATTTTCAAGTTCACTGATGGTAATAAAGCTTTATATCTGGTTAAAAACAGCTAATACTTATTTTTAAAGAAAAATCTCTCTGAATACTTTTTGTAAGCAAAAATGCTTAGTTTTAGTCGTTCTATTCTACGGAAAAATATATGCAATAATGAATGGGTTGCTGGGTTACAGAGTTAAAGCAATAGTTTAATAAAGATTACTTTACTTTATTTTATAATAAACGTTATGAAAGTTTCAAACAATTCGGGTACTTTTAATCCTAATTTACACGGTTTGAAATCAAATGTATAGAAACATTAAATGTAAAAAATTTAAAACATGTGTAAAGTTTGTAATATAACATAAAAATGTATTCTTGCACCTATTATTCGTAATTTCGAAAGGCTATATGCTTGTTTGTCTCATCAATATTTATATGTTTTAAAAGTAATAATTTTTTCTTAAGGCAACACAGTTTTGTTGAATACATGATGGAACATTAATATTTCTGAAACATTTCTCTTTCTTAGTGCTTTCTTCATAAAATAAAAGTGTAAAAACATTTATGAAGAAAGCTATAAGGTTATCTTTATTTCCCTCTAAGCCATGCTTATTGTATAAATTAAACCTGAATTGTGTAAGAGAAACAGATCTGGGAGATATTTATCGATTTGTTAAGTTTGAAAATGACCCTTTATTAAATTAAACTGCCGACACATACACAAATTTTAGTATAAAATTGTATAAGGGTAATCTTCTAAGAACAATTCGTAATATTAACTGAGTATGGTTAGCACTAATACAAAAAATTAATAATTAAGGGATATTTGGAACAATACTAGTTAATCTACAGAAGAGATGGCTTTTATTTTAAGGAAACTATAAGTTTTGTGTTATGTTCTAAATAACAAATTAAAAAAGTTAAAATTATTAATAATCAGTCTCATAGGAACGAAATGGATCAAGAAAACTTAGGAAATAGTAAGGAGTTGCCTGTTGAAAAATTGAGCTTTCAAGTTTGTTACATTTAGTACTGTATTTAATTTGAAAAAATGTCTACAGAAATTTTTATGTTTAAAAAGCATTGCATAAACAAATATATTCATTTTTTGTGCTATAGTTTTCAACAAAAATAGTCTCATTTGTGAAATTTTTATTACCTTGTGCAAGAGGCCCCCCAAAAAAACGAAAAAATTTTGAAAAAATTTTTTTAAACATTAGGTTTGGGAAATTTACCCCCAAAAAATTTTTTTAAAAAATAAAAATATTACCTACGCTTTTAAAAAAATTATTATACCATAAAAAAGAAAAGAAAACGAGAGGGACATATGTTATAAATGCCGAAAGGGAGTACTACTTAGGAAAAACTAAAAAGTAATTTAAAATTATTATTACAGTTAATTTTGTAACGTTTTATAAAATATAATGTTAAACACGGAAAAGCTTAGACAATAGAAAGTGAGACAATAAAAAAATCAGTCATTAGGATACAGAATTTAAGTAACGCTGTACTTAAAAGATAAAGGGCATTAGTAACTAATAATTAGAATCCTAAATTTCTTTAAAGTCAGGTGAAAATGTTAATAATTAGTTTTAATATATACACATTTGCAAAATTAGTTTTATATATTTAAATCCTATGCCCTCATCCAAAACATTCTACTCCGTTTACATATATAAGGTATTATTCTCGGAAAATTTTACCGATTATATTTATAAGTATTTAAAAATATTTATTTTGTTATTTTACAGATAGTATAAATCACAGAATCTTCTTAAGAAGTGTTATTGCGTTCAGCGTGTGTTGCATTATATTCATAGTCTAAGGAACTCTATTGCATCCTCGTTCTGAGATAAAGTACCTGGCTTCATATTTAAACATCTACAAATTCTTATAAAACCCGCTTTTTGGGACTTGTCAAAAGTTGGGAAATTTTTATCTAAAAAAATTACTTTTTTTCTGCAGCTTATTATTTATTCATGTTCAAGAAGATTCTAGATATTTCCCCACATGAAACTCTTTATGCACAAATTATTCTATATTATATATCAATGGTATAAATCTTAAGCTATATAAATTGTAGTTAATTGTTCTATATGCTTACTTTTGTTATCAGTTGCACAAAAACAGAAATATTTATTGCTTGTTGTAACTATTTGCATTTCGTGACAATATAAGATAAATATGTCTAAACGTGTCTAGTAAAGGAAGAGTTCTTCCCCAAGATGTTAGTGGGTGGTTTAATAAAATACAATTCACTTCTAATGTTTAAGTGGATGATTACTTAGGGAGCATTAATGTAAACACTTCATTTTATGGATTGTGTAAGCCTGAGTTTGATTGCTAACTACGCATAATTGAAAATAATGTGTAATTAAATACGTTGTTTTAGATACATTCAAATTTCTAGTGGTTTAACTTAATTTGTAATTTACCTATTTTGTAAAAGGGATTAGCTATATTTTTTGGCTATGCCATCCCTTGTTTTGTGACATAATGATGTTTGTTGAAATTAAATTGAATTTTTACAAAAATTGAATACATAAGTACATCTTAACTTTCATTGATGTATTTAAAGAATATTTTTTATATATTCGCTTATAAAAACCTAAATCATGTCTTATGTATCAATGAAAGGAAATATGTCTTCAAAAACATAGTTTGCATAGAAAAAACGCTTTTACCCAACATACTTTTAACTAATTTTGTCCTACTTTTGACAAAAATAGAATTATTAATGTTTTTAGTGTGACTTAAATTAAATTCTGTAAAATTTTACCAGTACTTTTCAAATGAGTTTTAAGATATTATTAAAATATTTCTAAATTTAATGGGATTTCTTATGAAAATTTGGAGTAGGAAAAATAGGCAGGAAATGAATCTTCTGTATGCTGAAACCAGACTTGTATTGAAATTCAGAGATATGGTAAGGGAACCCTTTTTTTTGTTAACAATTTTATATATGCATTATTGTCTTTAAAAAGTTTACTAAGAATATAATCATAAGAACACTTCAAAACAGACTTCACCATACGCAATTGTAAAATATCTTTTCAGTTATAAAATTTGTTAGAGTCTGATAACTTTGAAAGTATAAGTGTGTGTGTATGGGGTTAGCCATAAATTGTACATCTTTAATTCTAAAACATTACATTTTTTTTTTTCTTTTTTAAACTCTATTAGTTTAAAGACCAGCATTCAGATGGCGCCTAAGATATTGCTTGTATTCTTTTAATTTACATTTTAAATGTAGTACACCCTATTTTTTATCGTATCCTAATTCGTTATTATTATTTCATGTTTTTGGAATCATATTTGCTCTTCTAAATTGTATTGTTTTGCTATTATTTCCTTTCATATAATACTCATTCCAGAACATTTTAGTTTAAGGTATCCGACTGCGTTCAGAACCATGATTTTGCAAAAGCGTATAAATGGATAATATTTATGATATTTAGTGTTACTTAGATTAGAAAATGTGTATACATTTGTTTTAAGAATAGTATTACAATGAAAAATTATTAAAGTACAATACTTCGAAAAAAAAATGAACACAGAACGACCCATTTTCAAAATATTCTCCTTTTGTGAAAAATGCTTCTATTATAATAATATTTTGCCTGTATATAGCTCAGACCGATGTGAAGAGGCTCAACTAGAACTTTTGAAATACATAACTTAGAAGTGAGTTTATCCATATTTTACGACAACAGAGGGGAGAAATTTGAAGAAAAAAACGCTGATAATTATTTCAATTGGTGTTAACACTGAAAATAATGTGAATGTTTCAAAAATCCTAGTTCAGATTCTCTGGAGAAGTCTATACTTTATTTAAGCAAAATATTATTATTTTTGAAGCATTTTTTACAAAAGTAGAACATTTTGAAAAAAGATTATTCTAAGTTAATTTTTTGCCAAAATATTGTATTTAAATAATTTGTTTTTTGTCAAAATGTCCTTAAAACAATTTCATACATGTATTCTAATCTAAGTAACACTAAATATCATGAAAACTATCCATTTATGCGCTTTTTTAAAATCACGGTTCCGAAAGTAATCAAATAGCTTAAAAGAACTTATGTTTGAGTTATACGTAGAAATTTTAGCCCTAATTGATTTTCTATACTTACTTATATGTTTTACTTTTTTTCGTGTGATGTTATGCATAATTTCTTGCAAAAGCGGAATATTAGCACTTTATAGTGTTGGTTTAACCCTACTTCTTTGCCCTGAGATGGTAACCACTTTCGAAAAAAATAATATTTCATTTTAGTCTATTAACTTTCCCTATTTATATGTGTTTCATGTTCTTGGTTTCTTATTTCAGAATTTAAGCTCCTTCTAATTTGCAGGATATATACTCTAACTTTGTTTCAATACGAGAGTAACTCTGAATTTTTTGAGATACTCACAGGCAAGAAGATAAAAAAAAATTAACGGTTTGATTTGAAAATACAAAGTATTATAACACCTTAGACAATCTTTACTAACTTACTTGAAGTTCCTTAGCGAAGAATAAATTTCAGACAGAAGAGAAAACAGAGTGGACGCGAGAACATCATTGTGCTGTGATTTTCTATGATTTTAAAGCGATATTAAATCAAATGAAATGCGTTCATGTCTGCAATTAACATTGGATGATGGATTTCCATGTCATGCTACAGTATTGAAATAGTTTACAGAATTTATCAGAGGCCAAAATTCCCTTCAGGATGAAGAATTCTTAGGAAAACCACTTTCGGCAGTAATCCCGGATAATGTGTCTGCCATACAAAAATTGTTAATGGATAATAATCTTTGTACCTACCAAATGACACAGAAGGATCTGAACATTGAATCCGCATTCATAAACAAAACTATTCATAAACAATTATATGTGCAAACCGTTTGCTGTAGGGTTCCCAATAATATAACTGAGCACCACAAAGAGGAGCGTATCAGAATCAGTAAAAAAAAAAACCCTTAAATTGCTAAATGATAGTGGCTACCTCATCATTTCCAAAATTGTAGCTGGTGGTGAACTGTACGTAACGTTTTTTGTTGTTCCAATACGTCATGAAAGTAAAGTACGGGTCTTTGAAGATGATCCCACACCGACAATGTGAAAAGACAACCATCAATGAAAAAAATAATGTATGTCGTTTTCTTCAGAAATACGTGATTAGTCAAACACATCAAGCTGGAATGTCAGAACACAGTAACAGCAATCTGGTATACCACTAAATGTATTTCAGAAATTCTCCAAGAAGGGAATGTTTGGGGACAAATACTTCATCATAATAATGCATCTTCCCATACAGCCGGATTAAAAGTTGAATTTCTTAAATAAAAACAAATTACAGTAATAGATCATCCACTTTATTCTCTATATCTAGCTATGTGTGACTTTTGTTTATTTTTTAAATCTAAATGGAACTTAAGAGGGCGTCGTTTGCATTTAGAAGAGATGGATGTGGCTATAAATGCATTGTTTTCGTCCATTCCAAGAAAAAAATAGTTTGAGTTATTTAATCTGTAAAACATTCATTTATGAAAGTATTGATGCTAGAGGAGTTAACTTTGAACACTCCTAAGACTATAAAAATTTAACTTTAAAAACCTAGGATTATCTTAAAGATTTCAAAGTGCCCCTCGTATGTATTTACATAGAAATACATACACAAGTACAAACATAATAATCACACATTATTATCTCAATCAAAAAGTTTTTGATTTAGGAAATAAACGTTGAATTAACTTATATTCGATTTGATCTCCTTAAAAGATTTTTAAGTAATAAATAAGAATTTTTTTTGCAAAGGAAAATACATGTTATGTCTATGTATTATTCATTATTATCAAAATAGACTTTCATTTCCATTTCCTTAGCCATATGATTAATTAAATTTTCATTAGGGTATGTAATGAAGAATTATTGATAACATATTTGTATTTCAATTCATTGTATTTCAGCCAATGCCTAACATTTCTTACATCATCAATTATAGAAAACCTTTACAATGTGCTGTGTTCCTTTTTTAATATAATACCAATACAATTAGCTGAGGTAAGAAGCTTAATGCGAGCCAATTAACTGAGAAGAGTCAGCCAAAGTTCTCATTAATTGCACTCGGTTACCGATAGCTACTTTTACAAGATTTATTTTTTAATGCTACAACTTCGTTGCACATAATCCAATAATATTTTTTTTTCTTATTTATGCAGATACAAATATCTTATTATTTGGGTCAAGGTGCCAAAGTGAAAACCATTAATTAGGATCTGGTTTTTTTCATTGTCCAGCATTTGCATATCAAGAAAAGAAACATGTTTTGATCAGTAACGTTAATTGGAAGTGTTCCAGCTTAGTGGATATTTTGCAGAAGTTTGTAAAAACATTAATCTGT
Source organism: Trichonephila inaurata madagascariensis (assembly GCA_019973955.1). Taxonomy (NCBI): domain Eukaryota; kingdom Metazoa; phylum Arthropoda; class Arachnida; order Araneae; family Nephilidae; genus Trichonephila; species Trichonephila inaurata. The sequence continues at coordinate 18,704 of BMAV01020138.1, forward strand.
AAATTAAGCATCATCAATTGGTAATTAGTCAGGAAGTCTTTGAACGACATAAAAAAAGCTTTTAAATAAATTTTTTCGATGGTTACGTGCGAAATATTGTTAATTGAATACTTTACAATCAGTCAGTTTTTCTTTGGTTATTTCAAAGTGTTTATTGCAATATTTATATATACATATATATTGTTAATGCTAGAAGTAAATAATTAATTATTGTGTTTTTAGAACACAATAATTATTTTCTACTCTTTATATATGTAATATAAAAATAATATTTGAGTGCAGTATAAGAAATTGTCTTTTTTTTTTGCATAGAAGTGTATTTTTGAGTTGAACTTTAATGAAAAATTTACGTCTTAAGATTTAAATCTGCTCCAATAAATATTTAAGTTCGTAAAAGAATTTCGATGCTTACTTGAACGACTTTCAAACAGCAGGAATTTTATATTTAAGAAAAGATGTTTCAACATGAAATTATATTTAGAGCAACCATGTCCCCAAATAGAGATGCACGATAATTCTTTTGTTCGAGTATGATATACAATTTGAGTTGTATTTTACCAGCAGCAAGAAAAATTACTCAAAGCCCTCGAAAATAACTTTTTTTTTAATTTTTTAGAATTAATACATTAGCGGAATTATTAATTTACAAATGCTGCAAAGCATTTAGATTGATTTAATTTGAGTTGATAATTTCTCTAAAAATACTTCAACTGAATTATGAAATAATAGAGTCCTAAAACAGTGCTTCTCAAACTGTGGGCGCTCCCCCTTAGGCGCGATCATATTGAAAAGCTTAAAACAAAAGGTTATTTTGAAAAATTATTAATTTATTTTAAGTAAACAAACAAAATACATTCTGACGAAACAAAACTTTTTAAAAAGACATTTAAACTGTTATAATACAATTATAAATTTATCCGTACTGCGCAATGTATTTTGTAATTAATTTAACAATACTAAGATAAGAACAAGTTTAATAATTACCAATGACCCCACGGGCTTGTCATATATATAGGTAAAAGTTTTGCAAAAAATTAACACTTTTCTGGATAATTTGTACGGTTTATAATTAATCTCTTAACCTCCGATGAAAAGTTACGAGATTTCTCCCCAATGCCACTATATTGCACGTATGCAAGCGTATTTGGTGTATTGAGGGGAAGGGGGTGATTAAAAATGAGTTACATAAAATACTTGATTTAAATATTCTAATAATAAAAATACGATGTGTAGAGATATGTTTTGGTTTTTCCAACCCCCTTTTTTACCCCTTCCCCCTTTCCCCCGGGAAATCTTATTTTTATTCATCGCATTTGTGGGCGCAGTTTTTATGATCTCTTTGGGGTTGCAGAGTTCGTTTTAATTTTACTTTGGACACTTGACTGGGCATTTCTTATGTGATAGTACCCTTTCCTTATGATCCCGGTGGTTAATCAGATTGATATTCTTCATATTTAAGTTTTAGCAAATTATTTTTAAGTATCCTCTAAATCAAACAGATGGACTATCGGCATGAATTTACGCCTTTTTTTCCTTTTTAAAATGAGTAAAAAAAAAATCTTCTAGTCTTTCACCTCTGCTTAGTTATGTCAGTGCAAATGTTTCTGAAGTTTGAGGAAGCATTATAATTATTAAATAGTATAAATTCACACACACACACAGATGAGAGCGATGTTGATATTGTGCTGTGGCACCACCAGATTACAGTGAATTAACCGATATAAGATGAAGGGAGTAAGATGTGAGATTATTGTAAACGATGTTTTGGGGTTTTGAAGGGAGATATTTCCCCGTATATCCAAAGCTCTAGTTTTTCGACAACGAAGGTCAGAAAAAAAGCATTAGTCATTTTGGTTAAAGAATAAATCACCACAATATACAAAATGGGAAACACAGGATGAATCAACTGCAAGTGACTTTCTCAAGCAGATTCAAACTGCAGTGAAGGATAAACTCCAACAGAATTTTTGAAGCAGTTTTGTTTCGGTGAAATTTAAGATCTCATTGTAAAAGAAACTATGCGATATGCAGCAGATGTAAAAAACGAACACCATGTCTTGACCAGTGCAATCGAAATACATGTTTTTATAGGAATTTTGCTTCTCACTGGGTATCACTCACACTGTGAATGTGATTACTGGTCAGATGCTGAAGACCTTGGCATAACCCTGGTGAAAAATAAGACGTCACGAAATCGTTTCCAAAAGTTGAAATCTAATTTACACTTCGTGGACAATGGAACTGTAAGTCACCATGCCCAGAATCGATTCTTCAAAGTAAAAAAAAAAGTTTTTTTTCCCGCACTTGACAGTTATTTCATTAAATTTAGAGGAGGGTATGGGTGGATACAAAGATAAATTTAACGTTAAGATGCCGAATTTGATAAATTCTTACAACAAACCTATGGGTGGTGGGGATAACCACGACTGGTTGGATGGACTTTATTTCCTTTAATATTTGTAGGAAGAAAATAGTACTGGCCCCATTTCATACGTTCACGGATATGTTTATAGTAAATGCCTAGATAATTCATAAATCCCTCAACAAATATGAAGTCCTAAACTTGAAGGAGTTCCAAAGAGCTGTAACAACAGTCTAAAAAAAGTCAAGAACGAGAGGTAGACCCAGGATCTCCATTGTACTTTCTTATGCAAAAGAAGACATCCGTTAAGGTAGTAATGGTCATTTTTTACTAAATCAAGAAAAACAATGTCATTGTCAAAGAGACTGCTGCAAAGGAAAACCAAAAACATCATTGTCGCAAATGTGACAAAACGCTTTGTCAGACTTGCTTTGGACCTTTCCACCAACATTAAAGTAAAATGTAACTCAAAAATGAAATAATTGGTAAACAAGAAAGTATTATTAAAATAAAGTAAAATTTTGTACTCAGTAACAGTTTTCATCATTGAAGAGAACACTAAAACACGTAAGTGCAAATTTTATCCCCTTTATCCCAGCGTCCTATTTAGAGGACGAGTCACATTTTTTATGTGTGTGTGTAAAATATATAAATTTTAATAATTATGTTACATTTAGTTTTTTTTAGGTTTAACTAACTTTCAAAAGTATAAATCTACTCAAATTTGAGCAAAATAAATAAATTCGGATAAAATGGGTTAACAAAGTTTGGAGAGCAAATTACAGCAGGAACTGGTTAGCAAAGTCGGGTATATTACAATACTTTACGTAACTTTTTATAAAATGGATTAAATGTAATTATATAAAAATAGTTCATAAGACTTAAGTTTCTTTAAAATAACTTTAAAAACATTATATATAAGACAAGCACAAAGTATAACAAGTGGTGATCACCTGCGAAACGCTTGCTACATGTTTCACGTAGAGTAGTTCTTAGTGACACTCTACATTACAAAGTTATGAGATAAAGTAAAATCAGTAAGCGCTCATATATAATATATATATATATATATATATATTAATTTAATCACAACTTAAAAATCAATTAAAAAATTGAAACTATATGAATCTTATAATATTAAAACCCATTTCAAAATATCAATGGCGAATATAGAAGATAAAATTCCAACTTTTTCAAACAAAATTAAAAAAAAAAATTATAAAATAAAAATTTATAAAATATCCAAGTGCAAAATCGGACTTAGGACGGATAAATGGGGTTAAACTCGTTTGATGGCGCCAACCTTCCCCTATTATTGCAACTTGCAAGTTAATCGTAAGATATCCACTCTCAAAAATTTAAAATTAAAATTAAAAATTAAAATTAAAACCATTAAACTTGAAAAATTAAAATTAAAACCATTAAACTTGAAAAATTAAATGTCCTCATTAAACTTGAAAAATTAAACTATTCGCCATTGCATTTGAAAGATATTATAACATTAAAATATTAAAATTCTAAAACAATTAAGTGCATGTAATATATGGTGTCAATCGAACACCAAAGCATGACGCACCCATCTTTAAAATAGTTGTATAGGTAGAAAAAATGCTCCAAAACTTCCAAAGTTCAATTAAAAAACTCCCAGCATGTTTCACAAAATGAATAGTGTAAATCATTAAAAACTCACCAAAGAGCATCCTATCAATAATTCAATCTCACAATTTTTGAACGATTTCTCTCTCATATTTAATACAATTACTAATCTTACATTTTTGTCTATAATCCCCACTAATGCCATGTCAATCCAAATGATTCATCATCTCACACTCAGAGTTTAACTATTGGCATTAGATGCAAATCAGATTGCAAAAAAGTTTGATTGGTCATAAATAATTTTAAAAAGGTAGTCGTAAATATTGTTTATAGTATATATATATATATATATATATATATATAGCAGTTTTGAGAACCCCACCTGAAAGTAAAAAATATGTGCGATGCATTTTTGAAGCATCTCTGTAATTTCAAGACTTTAAGTGCAGACCGCTTAGAGGGTTAATATATTATCAGGTTTTTCTTCCAAGCATTGTATTAGGCTTAACTTTTCAACTTGGTTTATTTTTCTCCCTATTATGTCGAAAGTTTCGGCTATACGGGGAAGGTTGGATCCATAAAGCATTGCTAACCCTAATTCGCTGGCCGAATTCAGCGACAGCTAAAATCATAATAGGTCTCCAGTTTAGCCCAAAAAGACTTTTTGTATTACATTTCTTGTGTCTGTTGAATTCCAATTTCTTCCCTGCTTTAGTACTGTAGGTTTTAGTATTCTTCGCTTTTTATATATATATAATATATAATATATAAAATATATATATATATATATATATATATTATATATATGTGTGTGTGTGTGTGTGTGTAATAATTCCCAGTAATTTGATCTTTAATAGCTCTTGAATTATTTATGTTCCAGTCCTCCAGTCAACCGTGTAAATGTTTTAATTAGCTACCCGCCTACCGAGGACTTCTGAAATTACATCCATCCACCTCAAAAATCACGTGATGTCCCACTGGATATAAATAGCAAGACTTCTCGGAAACCCCGCGCTCTTCTTTTTTGTCCTTTCATCATGTAGTCGGTTGCTTCGTGTTATTTGTTCGTAGTTTCTTTGTCTGTGTTGTGTCGTCCATGTTTAATGTAATTAATACGCCAAGGTGTTTCAAGATATGCAATAAATTGGATTTACTAATTTACAAGACTGCCTCATCAATACTGCAATATCATCCACTCGCCACGTACTCGTAATTACTTTAATCCCCCAATTTTTCTTTGTTAGAAAATTGTCCATCCCGACAATTTATCCCCATTTATGGGTTTTTGTTATTATTATATTATTTAAATATTAAAATTTTTTTCCCTTATATAAAAAATAATAATAAATATATATATAAATATAAAAAATATAAATTTATATATATATATATATTATTTCTTTATTTATATATATAATTTCTTTTCATATATTATATGAAAAATTTCTATAAATTTTAAACACGAAAAATAATTAACAAAACAAAATTACAGTAAAAATATATAGCAAAACTGAAGTCAATTTATAGAAAATACAAAAAGGAATTTATAAAAAGAACCTAGCGAGTCAGAAAGCAATTTCGAATTAGGACCGAATAATTAGGGGTTAAACTAGTTTGAAGCGCCAACCTTCCCCTTTGCAACTCGGTAGGAAAAACAAAAAAATAAAACAAAAATTCGAAAGATATAAAAAATAAACAAAAATTAGAGTATATAAAATTGCGAAAGGATGTAAAACAAAAGACTACTATTCTGAAACAAATTCTCCCAAAATTCTAAAGCAGAAAAATCCCAAGACAATTACGTAAAAAGAAAAAAAAAATTAACAGAATTTCCTTTACAGATTTCAAGAGAATCAGGAGTCTTGAAAATAATAATAAGTAATAATCCACAAGTTAAAAACCCCTGAATATGCATAAACGCATTTGAACTCCCTTTTACATTACCCAAAAGCATTTATAATAGAAGCAAGAGAGATGACAATCAAGTTTGATAAAGCTTTGAATTGGTTGATTGTTAAAATGTAAATTTCTAGGCTCTAATTTGGTTTGTTGTCAAAATTGTAAGATTTAAGATATTTTGGGGAAAAAAGAATACATCGTATATATGGAAAGAAATGGTGTTGGAAATAAACACACACACACACACACACACACACACACACACACACACACACACACACACACACACACACACACACACACACACACACACACATATATATATATATATATGGGGGGGTTGTACTTTGTTCTATTCCTAGCCGAAAATATATTGTTAGTTCAAGGGACATTACTTGTTGGGTAATAATAAATTAATAGCGAATGACTGGGAAAAAACTTGGTTTTCTAATTTCGTCCAGTCATCAAATTTAGTGACAAAAATATATGTCCTTAATGATTCTAATTTTTTATTCCAATGATATTATGAAAAAGGTCTTAGAAGCATTTTCTCATTATATACAAGATGTAGGGAAAGGCATGGGAAAGGAAAATTTGATAGCGATTGGTATTTCGTTTACCTTTCAGGAAAGAGCATTACAGTTTCAAAAATTGAGTGAGTTTTTAATTTGAGATTTCCTGGATTTATAAGTTCATGTTAATAATATATTTCCTTTAAAAGAAAATGTACTGTAGTTACGAGAGTAACTTAATGAATTATAACACCATTAAAAAAAACGCACATGTTACTCGCAAAAACTTATCCTACATTTGAAGGACGATCAGTAATGTAACATTATATATTTAAAAAATAGAGATATATTCTCAATCTCTATGTGACAAAATACAATTGTAATCTGGCAAAATTTAAACAAGTCTTGTTAAGTATATGCTAGAAATCCAGTTTCCATTTCCACAAATTATTAACCTATAAAACGATACTTTTTAAATATTTACATTTGAAAAAAAGGAATAATTCCATTTCTGTCTATGTCATTCTATTCCAAAGTTCATGTTTTGAATTCTGTTCTGCGTTTGAAGAATACTAGGGGAAGTGTTTACTTGTCAAAGTATGTTTACTGACTATTTCCGACTCGGAAGAACGATTGTCGAATTCAGAAATCTCTAGGTCTGTACAGCAAATGGTTTTGCGAGAAAACATTTTACACACATTGCATTGGAAATGTTTTAAAATCTTCTTCAAAAGTTTGTTTAACAAAATTCCTTTAAAAGGAACAGAATGAAATAATAGAGTAATAATAAATGTTAAAATATGTAGAACGAAAAAATGTATAATTTCGGTAATTTTATATTTATTTCAGTTGTGTGCTCTTCTAAGTATCTATTAACAATGTTTTTCCTTCAAACTTCTTGTATTTTTTTAAAAAGAAATAACTATTGTAAAGCTGTCTAACATCTTACTATTTTTTTCTGTTGTACTCATCTACAAAATATTTAAAATAAAAACTACATTTCAAATGCTGAAGCATGCATTTCTACAAAAATAGTTTCAAGTAACTTATTTCTCCTTTTCTTAGAATTAGTTGGTATATTTGGAATGATGTTAAGTTATGAAGAACTAAAATATTTTTTTTTAATATTATTAGGAGAAAAAAATATACATTGATTATAAAAATATACAAAATATACAAAAATATTCAGTCATAATTTGGCTTAACTTTTAAAACAAATACCCTTACACTATACCATATTTGTTTAAAGTGCATAATTTTTTTTTTCTTGATATACAATTCGATATTTATTTTTCAGAGAAGTATGATTTCATGTATAAGTACTAATAATTTATTAAGGCCATGTTCGTAGTGAACTCCTTTTCTTAAAGTGCGTATTATAATAATAAATCTATATTATATACTAAAATTATTTAGTATCTTCTTTATGGGATCAGTAAAATGCTTCTTACAATTAAATTTTAACATATTCATTATTTTCATTTAAATGCTATATTGAATAATCTGATTTTTTTTTGTGTGTTTGAAATATATCGAGTGTCAAAAGTGTTTTTTAAACTGACTTGAGTAAACTAGTTGTATATTGATTTAAATTGTTTTCATTATTTCTCATTTTGTTCTATACAAAAATAATTTATATAAAAATTATTAAAATGTCAACAAATTTATTTTCAAAGAAATGTTTTGAATAAATGTAACTTTTGATTTTCAAGAAAAAAATTAATTACAAAAATGATTTTAAGGAACAGTATATAATGTACCAATGCAACTTATTTAGATCATATAATTTTCAAAATTGTAGTACCAAGTGATCGGGAAATATTACTTTTATTCTCAGTGCTATGAATGTTTTCTATATGGTGTAAGACATTCATCCAATTCAGTTTCAGTTTTAATCAATATATGGATTTTGTTACCTAAAACAAAACATGCGTTCGTTAGATTCTTAATAAAATGAAGATCTATGCATACATTAAAAAAAATTAAAATCATCAAAGCTAAAGTGAATTTAAAATATTTTTTTATGAATTTTTTATTTTTTATTACTATTACTGAGAAAGTCTTTGAATCCTCTCACAGAAAAAAAAAATTGTAATAAGGAAATAGTTTCTGATTGGAGAGCAGCTTTTACTTGATCCGTTAAATTTAGTTAAAAAAATATTTAATGTTTTTTTTTCTTTTTCAACGAAATTGTTACATATTCGTTAAAACCACTTCAAACATTTATCTGTTTAGCTTTTCAATATTTTCTTTTTCTCCAATTGTGAATTTCTTAACTTAGATACAACTTTTAAATATCTGTTACATTTTGATCAAAATCATTAAAAATCTTAAAAGATACATATTTAAATTTACAATCAATTTTTTTTAAATTACGAAAATATAAAGGAATTTTTTTCAACACACAACTTTTAAATAGCATAGGCACATATCATTAGATAGCATTTTTAGATTCATATTTATGTTGTGAATTTATATATGCAATTTTAATCCCCCATACATCTCTCATCTTAGGTGTACGTGATGTATAAAACTGTATAAGCTCCGTAGTTGGGTAAATTATCGCATATGTAAGATTTTGAAATACATAATATTTACTCAGCCGCTACGCTGGACCAGAAATTCTATTTCTATTGTTATACATTGGAAATCTTGGAGATAATGTAGGGAGTAGAACATTAATAATAGATTAGTCTTCATATTAAACCATATGCCTTAACTTGGAAGCATTAGGAAGTTCTTAAATCGTGATCATGGCTTTTATCAAAGTTCTGGCAAGGTCTCTAGCATGGCTACTTTATATTACCCACATATTATTATAGTAGGAATGAGTTATCTATACAGCTCGTCCATTTCCAAATACTTGAAATACGTTAATCGGAATTTTAACACCAATTTGCAATACTAATAATTTTTTAGTATATGGATTCAAAAGGTATAACTAAGTAATTTCGTAATTTTTGAAAGATAACTTACAAAAAGTCATTATATTTGTTTATTCAAGTATTTGTAAAATAAATAAATTAATACCTTGATCTTGGTATTGCGCGTCCAATTATTTGCTTTAAAATACATAAAATGCCATAGGATTATAAAGTAAAATTTTCTTAATTTGTGTTAAGATATCATCAGCAAGATTTATTTGTTACCTAATTCCATTCACACAATGCTCCAATTTTTTAAAAAATAGAGCTCTCAAGAAATGATCAATAATGTCTTATAAAAGGAAAAGTCGACTAATAGATTAAAAAAAATGATTGAACTATTTCATGTAATACACACTGCTAAAAAAAATTAGGAGAGCAAGCAAAAAAGTAAAGTAACGCTATCAAGATAGTCATGCATGGGCATAAAATGGAGAGTACAGACATAACAAAACTCAACACAGAAAATAAGAAGCGAAAAATGAATTTTTTGGAATATTATGAGTAACGTGAAATGATGCTTCAGGTCAACAATTTGGTTACATATAAAGGACAAAAAAAAAACTGATTGTTCAGAATTGATACAGGATGATTAATATGGTGTGTGGTCCCCTTGAACTGCTTAGCCTACCACACACATGTTTAGCATGAATGCGTTGAGGTTACTAGTAAGACTTAGGAGAATACAGTTCTACTTTTCAAGTAGTGCAATTTGGACGTTTCGGACAGTAAGCGAAAGCTTATATCTCGCTGAATGCGTCCTCCGAATGACTTCCAGGAATGCTGGACAAGATTTAGTTCAGGGTAATCTGCTGGCCACTTCATACGCTGTATTGTTTAAGCTTCAAGGAATTTTTCTATTAGACGAACTACATGATTTCTGGCACTATCCTGCATTAAAAGAAAGAAATTACCCATGGCTGCTGTGTCAGATATGATATAGGTCTTGGAATCGATTCCAAAGTTTTACAATGACACTTGTTACCACATTAATCCTAAATGAACCCCACATTAACCCACACAGCTAAAATACAATTTTCTGTCATAAATTACTTGATAAATGTAAAGTACTCATCCTCTATAAACATTATTTAGTTACAAAAAAAAAATCTAATCGTGGGTTTTCTGGGTGGTGGCTAGACGTTATAGCCACTTCGCATTTAAGACATTTAAGTCACTTTTCAGGAAAGAAATAATGGATCCTATTTCAATATAATTTTTATGAAAAATTAACATTTATGTAATAACTATTTCAATAACATTTAAATACGAAGTATAAGTGTAATTTAATAATTATAGAATAATTGTACAACATAGAATAAGTACGACTTACTTAGAAAATATATAGAATACTTAGAATATACATTGAATTTGGTATATATCCACATTTTATATTTTATTTAACTTTAGTATGAAAAGTTAGAAATAAAGTAATATTTTTGAGAATTTAAATTTGTTACTTCCCAAATTTGATGAGCTATTTACTGTGGAACTTAATAATATGCAAACGTTTTCTCAGAGCAGGAAAGTTGTAATAAAATATTTTCGAACTCAAGAATCTTAAACCACATATTCTAAACAAAGTTTCTTTATGTTTCCCACCCCCAACATTCTCATGTGATTTTAAATGTTCTCTCATGAGTACAGGAAAAGCGAAAATTTCCAGATTGTTTTTCTGTTCTAGGTGGGTACAAAAGTGAGCCTCTATCCACAACGAAAACTTTTCCAAAAACCTAAGTAAAACCTGTTTTTAATTGTACAATTGCTTAATTGATTCAGATGAGAGAAAAGTATACTTAAGACATGTCGATTTTTTTTTCAAATATCAGAAATTTTATTTATAGTAATCAAAATACAATTTGTAAATTTACACCTAGAAAAAATGCTATTAACAATCCATCAGAGGAAGTGAAATACAAAAAAATGGTATCGAGCAGCCATCCGATATTAATTTGTATGCATTTTAGCTTCAATTAACGCATATAGATTGACTAAATATCCAACACCCGCTTTGAGAAAAAAATAATATGTGGCTAGATGTATTAGCCACTGCCCGATAAAGGGTCAACACAGTGTTTCTCAAACTGTGGGGTGCGATACCCCTACGAGGGGTGCGCGAGCATATCAAAAATAAAAGATTTAAAAACTAATTAATTTACTCTGGAATGAATTAAAACAAAATACTTTCAGACATAATAAAAAAAAATGCACTTTTACTCTGATATAATTTATAGACGATATAAGTCATCTCAAAAATAAAAACTTCTTCAATACCTAATTAGCTATCTTTGATCCATAATACCAAATAAAAAAACTTTTATTTGATTTGCTGTAATCTTATGAGGAATGATTTGTACTACTCTTTCAGAGAAAAAAAATCCCAGACCCAGAATCGGAACAAAATTAGGAACATAAAAAATAAATCACTGTGATTATTTTTGAAATACTGCACATATTAGCTGTAATCTGTTTTTGCTGATAATCTGTTTGACCTTCTAAGTTATTGGTACAGTTAGTTATGACCCCTCTCTATTGTTTCTCATTTAGGGAAGTTGTAAGTAATGTATTTCTCTGTTGCGCTTTTTTCCATGCAAAAGAGCTTTATGATATTTGGAAAACCACGCACTTTGAAGGATTACTTGGCCAAGCCTTATTTTTATGAGTATTCTCAAACATATAAAGCATAATGAAAAACGTTTTACGTAACATAAGTATTATCATAATGAATACACTTTTAACCCGGAAGTGGTCGCGCTGGACACACAGATCACAACATCGTTAATTCTGGCAAAACTGTTTATTTGTTACCAAAGAAAAATTAAAAGTTCTTGAAAGTAGGTAAGTTTTTTTACTTTCTCTTAATTAAATTATTTACTGGAATCATTATTTGTATCATGTACAATATAATAATTATAAAAAAAAGGATTGGGGTGACTCAATCACCCCGTGTGACCATTAATGCTAAAATCGAGTGTGTGTCTAGCCACCAGGATAAAATATTTTGAAGTCTTCTCACTTTAAATAATAAAAATAACATTATTATTCTTCATTGGAATTTTATATTATTTTTCATTGTTTAACATTAATTCTAAATGCTCATTCTGTGAGGCTTAAAATTACAATTAGCTTAAAACTAATTATAATTATGAGAATTCATTTTAAAATATCATTTTACATTTTCGTAAGCGTTGTCGCGCATTCAGGTATACTCTCCTGACAATTCAGCTATTTTTCAAGAATGTTTTAGTTTTTCAAAAATGAACTCGTTCGAAGAGCGTGTACTTCAGACAGTATAATTTTAACGTATCAGTGCTGCACAAGGTATTTTATAACTAATTTATTAATACTAAATTAAGAGCAAGTTTAATATGTATTGGCGACATCCGTGGGCTTGTCTTGCAGAGGAAAGTTTTTCAAAGGAAGGTTTGCGATTAGAAATTGACTCTCTGAGTGCATTTTCCACATATATTTGGCTGAGATCTATATTTTGTTATGAAAACAGCCACCGCATTTTACAATCTGTTCCAATTTAAAAAAATTCGAGAAAAAAAATATATATTACTTAAAAGTTCCATACATAAAATTTAATATACTTATCTTATTAATTTGTACGGTTTATAACTAAGATAGTATTTAGCTTTAGCGTTAAAGTGCATTATTATAGCATTCAATACATTATTATTGTATAAGGGGGCCGCAATAAAAATTATGATTGAAAAGTAGGTCGCCAGTATTGAAAGTTTGAGAAGAACTGACTTATGTTATTAATGTGTACGGTTTATAATTAAGATCGCGTATTGTAGCTTTAGCGTTAAAGTGCATCATTATTGCATTTAGTACATTATTAATGTATAAGGGGGGCGCGATAAAAATTGTGATTGAAAAGGGGGGCGCCAGTATTGAAAGTTTGAGAAGCACTGGGTTAACAGCATCCACTACAGTTTATTGTGTTGGCGAGGATTTCAATCTCCTGATAGTACACCATGTCACAGATTCCGGTAGATTACGCTCTCGTCACATTTTAAAGCCCACTTTTCTCAAAAGAACATCCGAAAGTGTGAATTTCACCACTTAGACAACGAAAAATAACAGCTTTTGCGAAATCACAATTTGGGCACTCTTTATTTCCTTTTCTCCTTTTATGAAAATTGCTTCTATATATAATAATATTTTGCCTGTATATAGCTCAGACCTCTGTAAAGAGGCTCAATTAGAATTTTTGAAATATATAACTTAAAAGTGGGTTTATCCATATTTTACGACAACAGAGCGGAGCAATTTTAAGAAAAAAACGCCAATAATTATTTTAATGGATTGTAACTCTGAAAATAATGTGAATTTTTCCAAAATCATAGTTGAGCCTCCGTACAGAGGTCTGAGCTATATACAGGCAAAATATTATTATAATAGAGGCAGTTTACACAGAAGGAGAATATTTTGAAAAAAGGTTATTCTAAGTTAATCTTTTGCCGAAATATTGTATTTAAGTAAGTTTTTTTTTGTCAAGATGTCCTTAAAATACTTTTATACATCTATTCTGATCTAAGTGACACTAAATATCATGACAATTATCAATTTATACGCTTTTTTAACATCACGGTTCCGAACGTATTCGGATACCTTAAGAATCAATGCAATATAATGCCGTAATGGTTGTCAATTTTTATCTTAAATATGTGCAATAATAACATTTTTATTAAATGCACCATAGATTCGAGAAAAATATCAATCTTTATTTTTCTCTATTGTTCAAAATGTAAATTATGGTTCCACTGAGTAATCTCTTAAAATTAAATTAGTGGAAAGAAGTTTAGCTTATTCATTTTCCTTCTGGAATACTTTCATACGATCTTTGAGGAAAATCATTTCTTCAAATCTTCGATTTAGAGCATGACTTCCTTTCGGTGGATTTTAACGATGTCATTTTCTATGTCGTCATTGGGGAATATAGATTTGGATAGAAATAATACATACCACAATTTTAAGCAATTTAATATCATTCACATTTTTTAAATTTCTTTTTAATGAACATAAGATCGGAATAAAAACGATGTAATTATTTTATCTGTTTTGGATTTCACCTCATGTGTATTAAAAAGCTGACATTAAGGGCACCATTGGGAATACATATATAATCGTTCCCTAGTTGATGCCATTTTGTATTTATAAATAATTTTTTAAAGCCAAACAAAAAAAAAAAAGAATTAAGTAAGATGGTGTTTTAGTTTCGAATTTAATTTCGCAAAAAAATATTATTACTATTGCTTAGAAATATTTCCACAAGAAATTCTCGAATTTGTGTCATTGAAAGGACAAATAAATACATTATTTGTGTTCGATACCCATTTTGCATTTTATACCAAATTTGAATTTCATGAACAAATTCTTAATAAAATAAAGTTTAATTTGAAAACTTTATGACTTTAAAAAAAAAATTAGCTGTAAAATTAAACGAGAAAATATAAACTAAGATGCAATTAAAAACAAATTTACTTAGAATCCAATGAAGTAAGATAGATATGATATTTGATTCAATACAAATATGTGAAAAATGATGAGAAGTATATTTAAACCACTTTGCACTAAAACACTAATTATATATATATACTCATGGAAAAAAATTAGCACACCAAAAAATAATTAGGGAATCAGAAGGAAACTTGGCATGAAGGTACATGTCGCGAAAATATGCAAATGATTAGAAATGCAGCATAATTGCGTGTTACGTATAGCCGGTAGATTGTGTTTAATGCCGTCCTGCGGGGAGTATGAAACAGGAAAACAAAGCCTGTTTAAGTGTGTTGAATCATTTATAAAGCGAGAGCAGAGGTGTACATGCCATTAGGCCGTTTTAGAAGACAATATGAGCAGCTTTCGCAGTTTAAGAAGGGGGAAACCATCGGCATTATGGAAGCTGGGTGGTCAGCTAGGCGAGTAGCTCGTCAATTGGGTCCGTTCTGATTGTATTGTGAGGAGGTGTTGAGACCAGTGGATTCGAGAGATGCCATTTACATGAAGACGAGGCTCAGAACGCCCTTGACAGACCAGTCGTTGAGAAGACCACCATATCGTACAAAACGCACGCGTACCGCCAACTGCTTCATCGGCCGTAATCCAGGCACAGGAAGCATCTTCACTACTGGCCCCTGTGTCTTCTTGAACCATGCGAAGGCACCTAGGATAGTTTTGATCGCGGTGCCCCTTACGTGTGCTGCCCTTGATGCCTACCCATCGACGCCACCATTAGGAGTGGTACCACACACAAGGAAACTTATCTGCAGCTGAATGGAACCACGTCGTTTTTTTGCGACAAAACCCAGATTCAATCTCAGCAGTAGGGGAAACGTGCTAGTGTGTGGAACCCCGTGGTAAACGCCTTAATCCTCCCTTTTTGATTTCCAGGGATCCCCCTTTTTCACAGCGGGTGTGATGGTAGGGGGATACCCCTTCCAATACATGGTCAGCTCTAGTATTGATCCGTGGCACAATGAAAACCCCACCGGTATGTCCATGGTATCCTGCAACCACATCTGTTGCCACTGAAGCAACGGGTCCCGGGAAACCATTTTTAAACAAAAAAATGTTCGGCTTAAACACGGCAGAGGTGTAAAAAGGCCCGTCCCCCGCACTGTTACCCCCCCTTCCCTTCGCCTGCCTGATCAACAGATTTTTCTCCAATCGAACATATCTGGTATTATTTGGGACTGGGAGTTATGCATCCTACGAGTTTGAAAGAACTAGAGGAAAGGTTACAGCAAATAGTGAACAAAATGTCTCAAGACATCAAACAGAACTTGTATGCATCAATTCTCGATCGTATTGTATCGTGCATTTGCGCTAGATGGGTACAACAGGGTATTAAATCCTCCACTCTTTTGCCTTTTTTCCCCAAAAATAATTTAATTTTTTTTTTTTTGACTTTCAAATTATTTACTTATATCAAAGTAGTCATTACGTATGTAAAATTTCGTTTTATTTTAACCACTTCCTCTTGGTTCGCTAATTTTTTTATCCATGAATATATATATATATATATATATATATATATATATATAATTTTTTGGATGAAGACAAAAGAAAAGACCCCACTTGGGAAAAGACGTGTATATATGTTCCGGGCATTAACGCATGGTTGAGTGAGACGTATATATACGCCGTAGGCACTTAAGAGGTTAAAGTCGTATTGCAGTGTCTGCGTCAAAGTATAAAATTATTAAATTTTAAATTCATTGTTTTTGTAATAAAGAAGGCGCGATAAAAAATTAGGATTCAATATTTGGTTTCAAATATTGAAATTTTGAAAGAAGCACTTTTCTAGATTTCACCTCCTTCAAAGACACATTTTGTTTGGAATTTAGATAATTTTGTTCAGTCAATCAATATAATTTTAAAATGTTGAACAATTTGTCATAATGAAAAGTTGAGTGTAAATATTTTTTTTTACTTTCTTACTGCACATTTTATTTATTTTAACTTTCTTCTTTATACGCTCATTATTCAGTGTTGATGAGACATTAGTCTTCAAAAGGCTCTGTTACAATCAGTAAATTCAGTCCAAGATGGTTCAAAACATCGACGTCATCCGAAACATCCAATACTAAAGCGTAAACAAGTTTCACGTGTACTGATACTTCGTTTTTCATAACTTATAAACCAGTTAAACACTCACATTATTTATAATAATTTTAAGACAGGTACGAATCCAATGACGTGAATCGGAAAAAGTGATTGCTGTATATTATGCATATATATGTAGGGATATTAATTTTTTTTGAATTTTTGGAAGTGTTAAGATTCATCAGTTCTTAGTGTAATTATAAATTTAATAGGTGTTCATAGATTGTTTGCAGTTAAAGAGCGCAATTCGGAATTTTACAACCCACTGTGAGATGAAATATTGGAATTAAACTTCATTAATTTTGTTTCCTTTTGGTGTATATTTTTGTGTGGGTATTTTTTTCTTTTATTGACATCTATACACACTATTAAAAGCACACCAATAAATCAAATAAGCTTTGCAAAATTCGTTTAATGGATACCGAATGTGACTCCAAACTCATTATTTTTAGAATTTCAAGAAATTAACATTTAATAAATAAAACAAAAATAATTTAAATAAAAAAAAAAAGAAAAAGACAAGGGGCCAAGGGGAAATTTTTTAATTTTTTATATATATATATATGCTTGCGTGTTTTTCTTTTTTTCTTTAAAATTCAGGGATCAACCCAAAGGGGGATAAAAAAAAAAGGACAATAATTTACATTTTGATCCTTCAAAATATAAAATTTACTATAAGTACCCAAATTGTTTACCCTGCTCATTTTTAGCAAACTTACGCCATCTATATTTTTCAATATTGACGTATGGGGGATAATACTTTGTGTCCAAAAAAGGGACTGGCTGTTCATTCCATGTACTTAGGGCATAATATTTGTGAACTGTTTCAAAAAATGGCTTCACACCGTTTCTTTAGCCGACATACAGACGATCAATTGTCACAATGATACATAGGAAAAAAATCGAGAAACATCCTACTTTGAGTTTAATCATCCTCGCACATATGGGACTGAAACAACTTGAATGGAGACTACTGTCGGCAGGGCGAGAACAATGCTTGCCAGTGTAATTGTAAGAAGACAATTTATAGCCTCCAGATGGTGAACATGATGCCTTCTTTTGGTGGGGATCAGGGTGGCCGGCTAACTATATCCACTCACCAATGGAGTAGGACTACAGTAAGAACAGACAGGTAGTGCGGTTACACGCACCAATGAGAGATGATTGTGGGCGTAAAAGTGACCAGCCATGGAGTTCAAAAGAGTAGGCTCGGAAGTTGACATGGACACTCGATCTCATGCATTTACGAAATAAACTCACTCAAAAGTTATGTGTGCTTTGAAGACTCTCGGTTTAGTTTCCGGGGACCGCCATGCTAATAGACTTACTTATTAATTTTTCCTAATGGTAAAATGCGGAGTGTGAAAGTCAGTGGCACTGACATACATGAACTGATATTGAAATATAACTCTTCTGTCGCGAAAAAACCGCATACTGTGGCATATTTATGATGAATAATATTTTTATTAAATTTACTTGAGAACAGAAAGTCTTTTTTGGCAATTAGCTACGATCCCTGACACTACCATGTTTCTAAGTAAAGTAACGGGGTCACGATGTTACAAAGTCATTACGTGCGTCAAATTCGTGCTGTAACTGTGTTGAGTTGAAAAGATGAAAGTTGACGGGGAATGACAAAAGACATCCAATTACCACTTTCCTACAAAGCTGAGATTATTTTAAATTGTAAAGGAAGACACAAGTATATATATATAATATATATATATAACTGGTTTATTATTTTAATTAATGAGTAAAAGCTACTCTCATTACAAGAGTTTTCATTACCTACAAGAAGGGATATCAGAAATAACATAAATAAAAAATAAAGAAAAATAAAATCTAACATTTTGTATGAGTGCTTTTTTCCCCCGACATTTAAATATATTTTGCTAATTCTTTCACGATTTAAAAGATCAAACTCTTATTTTGAATTTTCTGTTAAAACAAGCATTTTATTAGATAAAAATTTAAACAGCATTTTTACAGAGGTTGACTGGATATTTTAATATGGTACTTTTTGTAGAGTTTATTTTGGTAGGAACTCATTTGCCACTATCTAAATGAAGGACGGGATATATCAGTCTTTAAGTTTAATCCCTTTTTTTAAATATAATTTTGTACTTAATAAAAAATAGTCATATTATTAAAATGTACTACAGAAGTCCAAAGAAAGATAAATTAATCTTAAAAGAGATTTTTTCTTAAAATAAAGAATATAAATAAATTGTTTTGATTTGATAACAGTGTTGCTAAGAAAGTTGTCAGGTTTTTTTTTTGTGTGTGTGAATTTTTCAAAACAAATTTAAGCTACATCTTTTTAATCTATATTTCTTCAAAAACCAGACTGCGCATTTATCCTAATTTTAGCATTTAAACTTATTTGATTTGTATGAAAAAAAGAAAAAAAAATATCTTTGAATAGAAAACATAAAAATTTAGTTTAAGAATGGTATGTATTGATAGAATATCGTAATCCATATCCTTAAGTACTATTCCAAATTACTACATTTCTTCTTTTTTACACTATTTAAATTAGATGAGAAAGTATTTTAAAACGCAAGTAAATTATTCTTTTTATACTCATAAAAAAGTATAATCATGCATTGACTCGAATCTAAGCCGCACTTTTTCCATGTGTTACGGATATTCAAAACTATGTGCGACTTAGAATCGAAGGCAACAAAATTTCTTTGATGGTGGAAATAGAATATAATATCTATGATTAGAGCAATTACAGTATGTATTTAAAAGTTTTTAAAAATGAATTTTTTTATTCATATATTAGTTATTATTTTAATTTTTTAAAACAAACTGAAAAATTGGGCATTAATAAACCCTTTTTCATTTTTCAGAAAAAATTGTTGAGAATTAAGGGTTTGGCTTAGAATCAAAGGCGACTTAGGTTCAAATCAATACGGTATGTATATATCTCAAGAAATCTTTGTCATGTTTACTGATAAGCACTTTTCAAGATGTTTTCTGAAATCTCTTTAATTTGGGAGCTAGATTACATTTTTACTATAATCAATTCTCAATAGATTTTCAATGTTTAATTAGATTTATTTTTGAAAGAGTTCACATGAGTATTCCTCTGAACGAAGATAACTTGGATAGTTTCAAGTCTTCGCAGGAATTCTCTTTCTTCTTAAAAATAATATTTATAAACTCAAGAAAAGACCACTTAATTTTTAGATTAGTAAATGATATCTTAGTAAACAAGTCAATTACTAACGGAAATTACCATCAAACAAATTGCGGATTTTTCATTTTTGAGATCAAACTTTCTCGAAGATTTTCACTTTACCTTAAACAGCATTAATTTACCAGAGTTTCCGTAATTATCCGTTTTCAGAAGTGATTTTTTCCATTACCCAAGTTTGTGCTAACGAGCACGTTTGATATTACTGATTTCTGTCGATTGAAAACTTTTTCATTACAACTGGGTATGCATCGCACATGAACGTCAAATTATACATTTTAGTGCTAATATTCTCGTCATATAAGAGGCTGATTCTTATAAATCTACCTCAGCTAAAAATTCTCACTTTGGATTATTATGAAAGTTTTGAGAGTGGAGAATCTCAGTTCCGCCTCATTTCATCAACTTCGAGTATGCCTCACCGGAGGCGTTTTTTCCTAAATAATTCAAGTATTAATTTAATGTTAACCAACAAAGTTTAAATCATTATTATTTAAGGTATCCGACTACGTTCGGGGAACCATGATTTTCAAAAAACGCATAAATGTATAATTTTCATGATATTTAGTGTCACTTCGATTAGAATATATGTATAAAATTATTGTAAGGACATTTTGACAAAAACAATTATTTAAATACAATTATTTTAGCAAGAAATTAACTTAGAATAACCTTTTTTTTCAAATGTTCTCCTTTTGTAAGAAATGCTTCTATTATAATAATATTTTGGCTGTATATAGCTCATACCTCTGTACAAAGGCTCAACTATGATTTTTGAAAAATTCAAATTATTTTCTGAGTTTCAAACCTTTGAAATAATTATCGGCGTATTTTCTTAAAATTTCTCCCTTCTGTTTTGAAAGGAAAAACACTTCAAAAATAAATACAATATTTGGCAAAAATTAACTTAGAATAACCTTTTTTCCAAATGTTCTCCATTTGTAAAAATGCTTCTATTTATTAATATTTTGCCTGTATTCGCTCAGACCTCTCTACAGAGGCTCCACAAGAATTTTTGAAATGCATAACACCAAAGTCGGTTTATCCATGTTTTACGAAAACAGAAGGGAAGAAATTTTTAAAGAAAAGACGCCGATAATTATTTCAAAGGGTTTTGTAACTCTGAAAATAATTAAATTTTCAAAATCTTAGTTCAGCCTCTTTTACAGAGTCTGGGCTATATCAGGCAAATTTAATACAATAGAAGCATTTTACAAAAAAGAACGTTGGAAAAAAGGTTTCTAAGTTAATTTGCCAATATTGATTTAGATATTTTGCAAAAAGTGGGGTTTGTAGTCCAAACAATTTTCTACATGTATTCTAATCTAAGTGACACTAAATATCATGAAAGGGTTATACATTTATGCGCTTTTTTAAAATCACGGTTCCGAACGTAGTCGGATACCTTAAAGGAATTAACTCTTTATTTACAAATAGATTTATTCGCGATTCTTGTAAAATAATATCTTTGTAGCATACCTGAATATAGAGGTCTTCAACCTTTCTCGCTCGATGCCCAGATTAATAAATTTACAATGATTCGTGTACTATATCAATAACTTCCACAGTTATACGCGAGCCACACGAATTTCAAAACAATATTGTAATCCGGGGATTTAATATAAAGAAATGGAGTTTTGTGTTACAAATTTTTAAAAACAAATTTTTTAAATGAAGAAAGGTTTTATAGTTTTGGAATATTTTTTTTTAAAAAAGCGGGGAAATTGGGCGCACAAAAAGTTTTTTTAAGGGGTGAGGTGTTCGGGGGTCGAAATTTTCCCATTTTTTTGTATCATACCCAATACACCACTAAACATTTTTTTTGTTTTGACGATTTTTGGGAAAACAAAAAACAGAAAAAATTAATTTTTGGAAATTCCACATAAATTAAAAAAATTTTAATTTAATTATCACAAATACTTAGTTAAATTTTATTTTTTTTATAAAAGGTTTTAGGGGTTTAAAAACCTCCAAAAAAATGAAGTGCAACAAAAAGAGGTAGGGGAAACGGGGGAACCCCCCTTTTTGTTTGCGCCACTGATACAAGGTGATTCATAAAAAAGGGGAAAATTTTCTGTTATTGTTTGTAAAAAAGTCAAAGACCCCTCTTTTTCCCCGAACCGAAAGGGCAATGTACCCAAAAAAGTTTGTGTTTCGTCCTAACGGAATTGAAGTAAATTAAAGCCACAATTCTCAAGACGTGCGAGTTTTTCCAAGGATAAACGTGTTCTTTCACGTCTAAAAAAAAATTATGTTTTTTCCCAGCCCTTTCTTTTTTTTTGAAAGAAAAAACCTTCATGGGGTATATATTTATGTAAAGTTTACAATTGCAAAAACACATAGAATAAGAAAAAAAAATAATTAGCATTTTTTTTTTTAATAAAAAATGTCAAATTTTTTTCAAAAATTTAAAATTTTTTTTTGGGGAAAATTTTTTTAAAAAGGGTTTTACCCTATATTTTTGGGTTTAAAAAAAAAGGAATTTACTTCAACGTTTTTCCCTGAGCAATTTTTTTTTTAAAAAAATTATTCATTGATCATTTATCATTAAAATATTGATCAATTTTTTTTTTAATTGAAATATTAATTTTTTGGAAAACAAATAATTTTTATGAATAATTTTTCTATGCAACTTTTAAGAACGAATAATTACTTTACTCAAAGTTATAATTTTTCTTTGTGTATTTTTACTTTCTTCAACATTATTTAAAATGCACTTTTACCTGTTTCCTCCTTATCATCCATCTTCTTTTGCTGCAACAAAGACGTACAAAAGATTCCTGCAGAACTTTTAAGTATTGGATCTGGAACGTTTCCAATGACCATAAAAACTTCAAAAACTGTTGTTTTTTTATTTTGTTTTATATAGAAATAAAGGTTTGAAGAAAGTAGGCCAGTGGATTTGTTTCTTAATTTGACCATAAGCTTTTCTCTCTGAAAAAATAACACCGTAGTATCTTTATGATATAATGCATGAAGTCTTAAATCTGCTCAGACAGGGTACACAACTCAGCAACAAGAAGAAATGAAACTAGAAAAGAGTGTGACAGCTAGGAGAAAAATTTCCCTTTTCGATCCTGCAAAGCGTAGTTTTATGGTGAGCGGTATAGCATGTGTCACTTTCAGGACTGTCCCATGTCTATTATTTGTAGAGCTCGAGGATCATGGGAGGTGACAAGGCATCGAACATGAACACTCTGGGAGTTGTAAAGCACTGAGCAATTAAGAATGAATAGGAACATTGCCTATATTTTACTGAGTTGAAGACCTTCGTGCCTAGTAACTCTATACAGAATGACATTTAAAAAAAAGGCAGGCATTAATTTATAAATTTTTTTTCACTGTTTCTCAGAATATGTTAAATACTTTTAAAAATTACAACATTTGTTATTTTTGTTTACTGAATATTTTCAAAACTTTTTTTTATGGTATAAATGAAATTTATTATTTTGGGGTTACGTATATTACTTTACAAAGAGTTGTACTAATTAGGAAAAATTGTTAGGTGTCTTCTGTAATATATTAATGAATATTTAATAAATCATTTTTAATTATAATTTGTATTCAATAAATTATTTATTTCTAATTATTTATATTTTTTTACTTGTCCTGGACATAAATTTATTTTTCCCAACTGTTCAACAATGTCTAAAGCAGTTTACAGTCATTTATACTACTTTTCAAAGTATTGCCTGTTACTGACAAACATTAACGCAACTTATGAGATAAATAAAAAGTTTTTTTTTATGAATACAGGATACCATTTTAATATAGAATTTAATTTTATAATAATTTAAAAAGAAATTAGTCAAAAAAATGTATAATACTGAAGTAATAAAAATATAGAAGGAAAAATATTTAATTTTAAAGAGCAATAATGTATATTAGTTGTATTGAAAATTTTTTGTATGTAAATCTATAACTATAATAGCTTTAAATAGGATTATTTAAGGATTGTGTTTAACTATTCCGAAAATCAGCAAAAATCACATTTCTTTGATCAGGAAGTCCCTAAATATAAAAGTTAAAAACAAGTAATTGTATGAACTCCAATAACGTTTTAAAAAAAACATTTATTATGTTTATTTGTTATTTTCGCAAATCGTTCATTAGGTTATTTAAAATTGGTTTGACTTAACCCTTTCATAACCAGGCGATTTTTCTTGTTGATTCCTAACTCGATTTAAAAAGATTTATATAAAATCAATGTTATATTAAAATACGCCAAAATTTACAGTTTATAATTATTACAAATTCCATGCGCTCCTGACTGAGATCACAACGGTGTGGTTATGGCCTCAGAAAAGGAAAAGCATAATCAATCATGTGGCCTAAATGGACAACACTTAATAAAATATATACATATACACTCATTGACAAAAAAAATTAGCACACCGATAAATAATTGCGGGATCGTAACGAAACTTGAAATGAAGGTACATGTCAGAGAGATATGCAAATGATTAGAAATGCAGCGTGATTGCGCATTACTTATAGCTAGCAGAGGGCGTTTAAAGCCGTTATCCAAAGAGTATAAAACAATTAACCAAAGCGTGTTTGAGTGTGCTGAATCGTTTACAAAGCAAGAACTGATGTAGGCATGACATTACGCCGTTTTCGAAGACAATAGAGGCAGCTTTCGCAGTTTTAGAGGGGGAGAACCATCGACAAGAAGGAAGCTGGGTGGTCGGCTAAGCGAGTATCTCGTCAATTAGGCCACTCTGATTGTGTTGTGAGGAGGTGTTGGGACCAGTGGATCCGATAAATGTCATTTACATGAAGACCAGGTTCAGGACGCCCTCGACAGACCAGACGTCGAGAAGACCACCACATCGTACAGGTAGCACCTTCACATGGGGCCCCTGTGTTTTCTCGAACCATACGAAGTCACCTGGCTGAAGGACATTTGGGATCGCGGTGCCCATTACGTGTGCTGCCCTTCTAGCCCACCTTTCAACGCCTCCGTTTGGAGTGGTGCTGGGCACGAGGAAACTGTATTGCAGCGGAGCGAAACCAGGTCGTCTTTGGAGACGAACCAAATTCAATCTCAGCAGTGATTTCATTCGTGTTCGTGTGTGGAGATCAATTGGTGAACGCCTCAATCCTGCTTTTGCTTTACAGCGACACACCGCTCTCACAGTTTTTGTGATGGTATGAGGTGCAATTGCCTACAATATACGTTTACCTCCAGTATTGATCAGTGGCACCATGACAGCCTAGCAGTATGTCCATGACATTATGCAACCACATGTGTTGCCACTCATGAAATGGCTCTCAAGAGCCATTTTTCAACAAGACAATGTTTGGCCTTTCACGGCAAGGGTGTCACAAAACTGTCTCCTCACTGTTACTACTCTTCCTTGGCCTGACCTATCCCCAGATTTTTATTTAATTGAGCATATCTGGGTTCATTTGGATGGCGAGTTTGGCATCCCACGAGTTTGAACAAACTAGATACATGGTTACAGCAAATATGGAACGAAATGTCTCAAGACATCGTACAGAACTAGTGTGCCACAATACCTTCTCGTATCGCATCGTGCATTCGCACTAGAGGGGGTTAAACAGGGTATTTAATTCTCCGTTCTTTTGCCTTCTTCTCTGAAAAAATGATTCTTTTTCTTTGATTTTCAATCATTTACTAATATATAAGTAGTCATTACGTATGTAAAAGTTCGTTTCATTTTGACGCCCTCTTCTTGGTGTGCTAATTTATTTGTCCATGAGTGTATATGATATCATGAACCTTATCGGGTTAAAATTTGCTGCATGGTTAACCCTTTAAGGAGCATGATCACATATATGGATCACTCGTTTCTCTCTCCAGTTCCCACGGTATCATATATGTAATTGCGTTTTCCTTCTCTGAGGCCCATGATCACATCAGTGTGATTTGAGTTTGGAACGATTTTGTATTAATTTTTACAAGACACTAGATGGTGGATAAAGTCAACTTTTTATAAATAATGCTTTACAAAACTTTGAATTTCAATATGTGGTTTCAGTTCCAGATTTTTTTTATTAAGCCAGAGATACTTATGAGTGTAAACAATTACACATGTTTAGCTCGTTCGGGAGAATCGGACATTCGTTATTTATTGCACTTTGATTTCTTTTATATTTTAACTAAGTTCGAAAATGACGGAAAGCTTATTCGTTTTTTGGGCATCATACATTCATAATAATAGTTTTAGTATTTATTTTATTTTGTGTTCGTATTTACAACATTAAATTTTATTCTCAAAAACTTTTAAAAAACAAATATTCATAGAACAAACTCGATAACTCATTTTAAATTCAGTAAAACAAACGATTATTTTTCGTTGCTATCTCAACCAGAGTTATAACCATAAGATCAGGAAACACAGTACAAAAGTGATGCTAAGAAAGCTATACGCAATAAAATGATTAACTAAAAATATAATAAACAATATAACTACTTTAAAATATTTGTGTCAGTTCGAGTTACCCAAAATTTATGTGAGAGTAAATTTATCGTTTGATATTTGTTAGATATTATTTTGTATGTTTTACGACTATTTTTGTTTAATCATCATGGCGAAAAGACCCTATTTTATTAAAATAAAAACATTTTGTCTAAAATTCGCATTTTTTTTTTTAATACAACGAAATTTTTGTACTGTATATTCAGATATTATCAATGACAGCAAATTATAAATTTTAGCGTACTTGACTGCATTAAAGATTTTTATGTTTTATTTGAAAAATAAATTAGGTTTTTAGTGAAATTCACCTGGTCACGTGTCTGTGGAAACTCTCGGCTGGCCTGCGAAAACGTTTCTTTCTCCTTTCGCCGACCCTGAAGGGTTTAAAATCAGTTCAATATCTTTTCTAAACAGAGTTAAACTTTTATTTAAATAATTTATTACTAAACAAAACTTAGGAAAACATATTTCCATCCTTATATTTCTTATTAATAGTAAAATGCTTGTGGGGTAATGCAGATAAACAACAATAATGTATGTCATCTGATTACTTCTAACTCAACTACCGTACAATCTCTTAGATTTTCATTTAACTTGTTAAACTTTTAATAGAGGTATTCTAATATTATTTTAGTATAACTAAACAGCTTCAGCAGTGTTTTAACTTAATATTTGGGCATTTCTTCTAATTTTCGCTTATTAATTTCCAATAATTAATGATCTTGTGTTATGCTCCCGTTATATCTGAAACTACCCATTATTATCGTAGTACATCTAGTTTTTAAAAATATTAAGATACCGTTCATAAAATCACAAAAGATTGCATTTTAACAAGGTATTTTGAATTATAAATGCAGTTTTATTGGAAAATTTCACAATGAATCTCTTGGCAGTTATAGAAAATTTTAATAAACTTAAATGAAACTTAAAATCTTACACTAAACCAAATATAAATGATTTTGAGCTAAATTATTCATAATGGTAGGTCTTATAATAGGATTTTAGGAGGATTTTAATACAAACGGTGTATTATTTAATGAAATGTTTGCTTAATAATAAAGAGTAATTAAGTATTTATAATAAACAAATTTTATGTTGGTTCAATGCTACATTATAAATTTCAAATTACAATACGTTTGTAACATATTTTTACTTACAATATTGGCTTAAAATGTACCAAAATAAATAATCATTTTTAATATAATAATAAATCTGGAAGTTTAAAAATAAATACAGGAAGAGTATTCTATGTATGTGCCCTTTCTTAGCCATTTTCTAAAAGTTTACTTTTTTCTTCAAATTATTCTGAAAATCAATTTTTAACTTCAGAGATTTTTCAAGCAAAAGTTTACATTTTCTCGATAAAAATGCAAGACATAGTCATGTCCCAGGAGAATCCAGTTTCTGTAATATAACCTTCAGAAGGGAAAAAAAGGATCCAATTCCTCTATGGTAGCTCTGTTTTGATAAAAATACTTAGAATTTGTTTCGAGCACGATATATCGTTACAATTCGAATTTAGAGTTCGATAAAATTTCCCAAGCAGCATGAATATATTTACTACATTCCTGAGATTTCGAAACAAGGCTTGCCAATATTATTGAAACGAATATAATATATACATATTTGCATAATTATTTTTCATAGACATACTTTGCAATGATTCTTAAAATTCATTAAGTACTTCTTAAACATTTTTCTTTTATTTTAGAAGAGTCAATCTCTATGTGGATTAAATTTATGTGTAGTCTTATGTGTAGTCTTCCCGAAAGTCATGGGCGTGAGGTTTTTCGAGGGAGAAGCAAACTTAATCATAAAAAATAGCTACTTTTATTCTATCTTTAGCATTTTATGAAATATAAAATTTTATAACTTAATCCCGGGAACAATATGAAATCCTCATCCTTAATCGGATAAATTAGTTTATCAAATTCACTTATCTAGATTTCAAGTTCCTTGTTATGATCCTTCTCGAAGTTAGATAGCTTGGTCAGCTCCGAGGTTGTTTACTTCACCAATTCATAGTGGATTCCACCCGACTATTAATCTCAAGATTTGCAACCATCTAGTCACGTTCACTTTTTCTAATACTTGGAATTCACGCTTAACGATCAACAAATAACCTTTAACTTCACATACTTAACTACAGGTACTTTAATAGTAGCTACATTTGCATAAGTTAAGTCATCTTTGACAGTGGTTTTTAAACTAAAATCAATGTCAAAGAATATTTTCCTCAAGAGGTTTAGCAGAAAATCTCGAATAATACCCGTTATAGTCTTTCAAAACACACACACACAAAAAGAATTTTAAGCGTTATATATATATATATATATATATATATATATATATATATATATATATATATATATATGAAATTTTGTTATGATTTCCTTAAAATTTTTAATATACATTTTTTTAGAAATCCTAACACTTATTATGTTTTAATAACAGCTACAAAAATATATGTTCTTTAGAAATGTTACTCAAATTTACATTGGGGCATCCACATTCGTAAATTTAAGACTTATGAGACTCACAAGAAAGAAAGGTTTAGGAACCTTTGCTCTAATAGAAACTCCTTTATTTGAATAATTCAAATTCAATCTTTAAGATTGTATTTTTATTTTTCACGAAGATGTGTGTGTGTATTCATGGCGTTTTCAGAAATACTTAGTTACCATTGGTAATAATATAAAAATGAGACACTTCAGCACACTGGTGAGTTTGTATGTATTATTTGCTGAATATTGGGTATCTGATGTGATTAGAAAAACAACTTTTTATGAAAATGGAAAAGGAGCAAATTTGTTTCTAGGCAAATATTTAGTCTATGGACTTGAGTGAATATTTTATTTATTGTTTTATCATCTAACACAGAACTTACTTTATAAGGATTTGCGGAGTTTTTATAAACTGGTTTTCCGGAGGAAATCCTACCTACGCCCTCTCAGAAGGTCAAAGGATAACAGTCCACTTGACTGTTTCTCTGATAGAGTTTATATACATAAGTATGGTAGTGTCGGACAGTTGTTTAAACTATGATTCGCGGAACCCCCGGGTTGCCCAGAGCCTTTTTAGGAGACCGCGAAGATATCCCATTTATTGTTCAGATTTTAATTTTTTATACACTCTGCAAGGTCATGTTGAAATATTAAACGATGTGCCCTTCTAGAATAAATCACTAAATTGTCTCAAATTTTTAAAAAAAGAAATACTAATAGAATATGTATTTCAATCAAGAATATTAATACAGTAACTCAGTTCTTTTAATAGTTTGCAACTACAGAGTCATGGGTACAGCGTAACATTTTTCAAAAAATACAATGCAGAAAAATCTGTGCAAAGATTAAGAAATGAATTCATTGCTTGCCAATACGATAACGATTGCATTTAAATCCCTCGGCCATGTCTGTATTAGAGAGCTCAGATTTTTGGGGGTCAGCAATGTCAAGCTGATACATAAAGGAGACTCATGGCATACGAAAGTTTAAGATATCCGTCTACCCTAAAATCATGATTTTTTTCAAAAATTGATAATTTTTTTTTTTATGATTCAGTTTTAAAGACCATCTTATTAGCTTAATAAAAGTACCAAGCTTTTTATTTTCCATTCTCTAGAACAAAAACTACAAGTGTTTTAATTAATTACGATGCCTTAACTTTACACAAGATGTCAAACTTTAAAACGCGTTTTACTCGAAATGTGTTTTTTTATCGAAAAACTCAAACGGGGACAGTGATTGCTCAAAAAATTTTGAAAATAATTTGCTGAACTTTTTTGTGAATGTTTTGTATAACAGTAGAAATGTTTTGACTTTCAGATTTATCAATCACAGTTTTATTTCAATATTTACAGTCCTTTATGTGAATATAATCACTGTTTTTTTTAAGTAATTTCATATAGTCACTAAGATAGAGTGCAGTAGTTTTTGTAAAAATGAAAATATCTATTATCCTGAATGTCATTTCAAACATGAATAACCAAGTAACACATTAAAATTGAAAAATTGAGAATTTGTTAAAAAAATGTTTGTACAGAGCGGGTCCCGTTTATGTAATTTTTTGTATATTTTCACCAGTTTTTTCCCCTTTTAAAAATAATAATTTTTTTTTTTTGCTGTTTTCAATTTTACGTTTTTTTCTTAAAATATTCTAAATGAATCTAAAAATCACAAAAAAATCCCCATATCTCTTTTTTCAAAAAAAAAAAGTTGTCGCAAGTAGTCGGATAAGAACTGTCGGTGTAGGAAGTATATGAAGCTGCTTCAGCAGTGGTGTGTTGTATAATTGTTTTTTCAATAGAGGGTGAGAGTTATGTGTAAGATAGAAGACATAGATAGTAAGGTATGAGAGGGAGACTGAGAGTGATTTTGCGTGACGCTGAATGAGGAGTGGAATAGCTTAGTTTAAGTAGCTGTAAAATGAAAGTTTTAACTGTTGAGAAAGCATTGAAGTGTATTCAATATAGGTAGTGATACTGCAACATATAAGCATATTAAACTCACACACTCATACACACGGTCACCCACTTACGTTTATATAAGATTAAACATTTATGGACACATTATTAACATAAAAAGTAATTTATGACAAATATTATACATGATATATACAATTTAAATATACTAAAGGCCTTTGTAAACGGAGACAGTAAAAAAAAATGGTTAATAGTGTAGTTTAGAAGTTTATTATAAAAGTCCATAAATATCAAGAAAGCTTGTTTAAAGTGATTATTATGAATTATTCAGTTATTTATGTGTTTAAATGTTTTAAAAAACCCGCCTGGTAGAAAGATTTTAAAGGATTACTTAGAACAAAAAAAAAGTAATAATCATAATCCTTTTAGAGTACACCCCCTTTTAAGCAATAAAATTTTAGTTTCTTCTTTCTTTCAACCACTGATTTAAAAAAAAATAATTAAAATTCCCTTTTGGGAGTTGAAAGATCGAAAGTTTTTATTCGGGGACTGTTGAAAAGGGTTTTTACATCTGAATAATTAGTTTTTTTTTTTTTAATTTTATGTTTTAAACACAAAAAGGTATAAAAAAGTACCCCGTGAATTGTAAAAAAAAGGGTTTCATTACTTATTTTTATAAGTCAATGATTATCATTTCATATATTTTTCCTTCCAATAAAATTGAATTTTAAATTACAATTTAATATCTTAAATATCGATATGTTTTACTAATTTTTAATGACATATAGGAAAGGAAATGTTATTTTTTGAAGTGGAAATTACCCAAAAGAAAAAAATGTTTTAAATTTTTAAAAAATTAAAAAAATTTTTTTTAAGTGCATGTGTTTTTCAATGCCTTTTATAATAGAAAATACGAAAAAGATATTTTTAAAAATTTTTTTTTACTGTATTCAGAGGACGACAAAAAGATAAAACTTTATTTATAACTTCAAATTGTATTATTCTTTTAAAAAAATTGCGTCTTATTTACGCACTAGAGGTTAATTTAAATAATTTAAAAAATAAATTAATATACAAATTTAAAACATTTTCCCAATTTATTTAACATGGTTGAAGATGTAGGATGTAAACCGGATCTATTTTTGACATTTGGGAATACGAAACAAATATTCTTTTTATTCTTTTTAAAAAAGAAAAAAAACAAAGTAAAAATGGTTTCCTCCTTGTCTTAATTTTTTTTAAAAAAATTTTTTTTTTTAATTCAGTAGAAGCTCAGGGGGAAGAATTTTTTAAGTATATATATACTAAAAATATGAGCCTAAAAAAAGGACCCTGACATTTTTTTTTTCGGTAGAAATTGAACTTTTTTTTCTTTTTGTTCCTAGAACGAAACACATTACCCAATTACTTTAAACCATTTTTCTCTTAAAAAATAAAATAAAATAATTAGTTATCTTTTTAAAAGGTTCAAATTTTTTTATTTGTTAAAATATTACGGAAGGTTTTGGGGGTACACCCCAAAATCTAATTAACGAACATGACACTTTTAACAAAAATTTTTTTTTCTATTGTCTCCCTTACTTGCTTTGGATAGATATAGATTTTTTTTCCCCTTGAAATTTGAAAATCCAAATGAATTTCACTCTAATATAATAAGAATGTTCATTTATTCTTAAAAAAAAAGTATTAAAATCAAATGACTCTAGGTGAATTTTAAAAAAAAAACGAAGATAATAATAACATTATTTTGGAATACCCAATAGATTTTTAAAAAAAAGTTTGTTATCGTCTTAGCATTCTATTTTTTTTTTACTATTCAATTATTATATTGTACTCCCTTTGGATCCCCTTTTTCTTTAAACAGGAGGGTTTTTAAAAAAGTAAAATTCGGCCATTGTAAAAGTTTTAAAAATTTCTTTTAAAGGGAAGATAAAACCCCCGTGTAGGACAGTATATCCATAAAATTAAAATACTTTTTTTTTTATAAAAGAGTGTTTTTTTCAGATTATAAATAAATTCGGCCATACAAACAGCTTCAAACATACAATATATATATATATGTGTGTGTGTGTGTATGTATGTATACACAAAGCACTCTTTAACTAATTCATGTTTAAATAAAAAATAAAACTTTAAAAAGAATATTTTTCAGGGGTTAATTCTAAGAACAACAGTAACAACTGCTGAAAAATATATTTATTATAAATGACAAATAAATACAACGATGAATAACTGTAGGCTATTTTTATACCTGATAATGTTGTCGTTAATGTGTAATTTTTTTTTTCGGTTTTGGTTACTTAGCTTTTGTTTTTTTTTTAAAAAATGCAATTTTTTGAATAATTGTCCTTGCAGTAACGCGTGTTTGATAAAACTTAGATGTTATATTTTGACTTAAAATTTTCCCTGATTCAGCTTAAGACTTTCTAATATAAAATATGTAATAAACCTTCCAAAAAACTGCACGAAACATAAGTTTTTCCACATTTGTTAGATGTGCCTATTCTACGCTGATAGCGGTAGTGTAATTTTTGGGGAATCTAAAAAAAAATGAAATCGTTTTTTTTTAAAATAAATTTTTCCCTTTAAAAATTTTTCCCATATAAAAATCCCACATTTTAAACGGTTCAAAAAAAAACCAAAGAATATGATTAATTTACTTTTCCCACCCCCCTTTTCCCAATTTTTTAGTTTAAAAAATGGATTAATATCCGCCCATTTTTTCAAAATTATTTAAAAGCGTAAATGGAAAATTTTTATGATATTTAGTGTTTTGGCTTAGAATACATGTAGAAAATTGTTTTGGGGACTTTTTTAAAAAAAAATTTTTTAAATAAATTATTTTGGAAAAATTAAATGGGGAATAATTTTTTTTTTCCAAACCTCCTTTTGTGAAAAACGTTGGATTTTTAATAAAAATTTTGCTTGTATATGTTCAGCCCTTTCCTCTACAGAGGCTAAACTAAAATTTTTTAAATATATAAACTTAGAAGTGGGTTTATCCTTATTTTACGACAACAAAAGGGGGAAATTTTTAAAGAAAAAAAACGCCAATAATTATTTCAATTGGTGGTAACTCTGAAAATAATGTGAATTTTTTAAAAATTCTAGTTGAACCTTTGTAGAGGGGTGTGAGCTATATGCAGGTAAAATATCATTATAATTGAAGTATTTTTTACAAAAAGGGGAAAAAATTTGAAAAAAAAAATTATTCCAAGTTAATTTCTTTTCCAAAATATTTATGTAAATAATTTTTTTTCAAAAAAATTTTTTAAAATAATTGTATACATTTTTCTAATCCCAAAGTGACACTAAATATCATGAAAATTATCCATTTATGGCTTTCATAAAATCCCCGGTTCCGAACCCGGGTACCTTAACCATGCAGAAACTGCAAGATACTCAAATCTTCTGTTTTTAAAAGGAAACTGAAATATTTCTTATAATTTTTTAGATACTTCGATTGATATCAGAGAAATCCCGTCATATAATTAATTATTTTTCACATCTCACCTTTTTATAAAAATTGAAAAATTATATTTTTAAATTTTAATTTATAAAACAAACACTAAAAAGAAATATTTTCATACTTAAAATGATTCATTCTTAGTGTTAAATATTAGTGAGATAATTTTAAAAATTTTTTTAAAGGGTATGCCACTTATTTTTCAGATTTAAAAATTTTGGTTTCTAACAATAATGCTTTTTTGATCTTCTTTTTTTTTTCTCTTATTCATTCTAATCAATACAAATTCACTTTTTTGTTTGCGCAATAGAGTTAAAATCAGACGTAAAGTACAAACAATGCCATAAAAGCAAATCAAAAGAAAGAAAAAGTTATTAATCCCAAAAAAATTTGGGAAAATTCGAGAAGAACATAAGTGCTTAATGTACATCTCAAACAATTGATAGGAGAAAATACCCAGAAGAAAACAAATTATTTTCGAATCAGTCTCGGGTCGGGAGCATTATCGCTCTTAATGATTTCCCTCCCGTTGGTTTCGATGGAGTGTACCTTCTTCTGAGATAGAAGCCCTGGAAAACTTATCATTATTGGGTTCCTGGGTTTTTTAGTGTTTCTTGCTAAAAGCTTTTTTACGGAAATTTATTTACTAATAACGTTTTATTTTTAATACATTTAAAATTTAAAAAAAGTTGAAGTTTATCTATTAACAAAAAAAGTTTCAGGAAAAGTTAAGTAATCTAATCACTTTTTTTCGTTTTTGGTAAATGAAAAAAAGAAAAAAACTGATGGGAAAATTTTTGAAGGTCATTTTAAAAAGTTTTATCTTTTTAATTTTTTCAAAAAGTAAAAGCCAATTCATGATAGCCTTTCTATCTACTTTGTGAATCCGATGGAAATGTTATTTCTGTAATTTAACAGTTTTAGATTTGAATAAAAACACGAAGAATTCTTAAATATAAGATTAAACATACTACCTGTGATGTGAATGCCCGAAAAATAAAAATTTTTCCAATAGTTAATATTTTTCAGACACTCATTCAGATTTAGTTTTTAAAAAAAAGGCACGATCAAAATGTTAAAAAGTTCAGTTTTTTTTTTTTCGATATGTCACAAAATTTTAAGCTATTTTTTATGATTCGGTTAGCAATTAAAAATTTTAAAAAAAATTTAAAAGAATCATATTGAAATATGTAAGAAAAAAAAGAAAAAAAATTAAAAAAGTGGGAAAAAAAAGTGTTTCAAAAAAATATTACTTCTATTTTTTAATTTATAAATATGTATAATTTAAAGAAAGATAAAATTTTAAATGGATAATAATTTGAAAACTTCCTTTTTAAAATTTAAAATTCTTTTTTGATATATCGTCGCTTGTCCCGGGATAGTGGTTAGCGACTCGACTGCTGCTTTACCTGGATTCAAATCCCGGGGAAAACATTAATGTTTGTAAATGTTTTAGTGTCTTTTCGGCATGGGGGTTCCCTTTAAAAAACCTTCGGGCCCAAGGGGGAAAGGGGGGTGACGGGAACCCTAGCAGACTATTACCAGGGGGTGTTTTCCCTCTCCCTACTTTTTAATCGTAAGGATAATAGGCACATTTCAAAATAGGTTATTCAAATTATAAGATAAATCACATACATAAGATTAGAATTTTTTAAATAAATGTTTATTTCACACACACACACAACAAAAAAAACACACAATATATATATATATATATAATTTTATATATATATATGTAAGTTACTTTCTGTGTTTTCAAAATTATTAGGAATATTTTTAAATTTTAAAAAAATTTTAATGAGTTTACCTAAATTTTAAAGTAAAATCTCTTTTTTAAAAAAATATTTTAATTTTTCTTAAAAAAATTTAATTTATTTATCATTTTGCATTTTTAAAAAAAATTGATAATTTATTTTTTTATATACGGCTGCATTTTAATTGCTATGGTTATTTAAATTGCTAAAATTGTAAGGAGACATGGGTTTTTTTTTTTAAAACTTTTTTAAATGCATTATACTACCATCTTTTCTGCTTATTATGTATTTTTTTGGTGAGTTGCTCTACAAACTTTATTACACCTCCACTCTTCATCAAAATTTTTAACATAATTAATATCAATAAATAGACAAAGTGCAAAATTTTTATCCCTTTTTAAATTTGGGAAAAATTCCAAAATTTTAACACAAAAAATTTAAAAAACAAATCGTTTAATACGAAATTGATAACGTAAAAATAGGACAATGAAATATTTATATATATATATAACAGCATCTCTTACTTGATTAAGAAAGAATAACGTTGAGTTTCTGAAAAATAATACAAGTAGATTGAAATTTGCTGCGACAGGTAACAACTAAACAATAAGTAAAAAAGGAAGAAAATCAAGAACACGAGAGTGATGTCTAAAATAGAAAGTTTCTCTTTTCGCCCATGTAAGGTAGTGTAGGACGTGTCTCATGTGTCACTTTCAGAGTTGTCCCTTGCCCGTTGTTTGAGAGGACGGTGGGTCAAAGGAGGTGACAGGATGTCCAAAAAGAAAGCTTTAGGAGGCCTTGAGAGTAATGTAGAACTAAGGAAAATAAAGGTATAAAAAAGATTTTATTTCATTAGTTGGTGAAAAACGCCAACTTTCTGCAATTTGGCTCGTTTTTTACACGTCAGTTCTGTAGGGTATATAGATTTAAAATGTGTGTGTGCATCTCTTAAATTTAAAGCTTTTTAAATTTTATTGTAACTTATATGTAGCTCTATTATTCTGCTTACCTTTATTATGTCTTGATATTTATTTTATCTCTGTTTTATTTATTACTTATGTACAATCTATTAACCAAATTCATTAACATGAGTTTCAGAAAAAGTTTTTAATTCATCAAATAAATAATTTTTTAACATAATTTATTTTGCATACTTAGAAAAACTCTCACTGTGTTTATTAATACTTGGATGCGTAATAATTATTAATGAAACCGATACAATGTGTGTGTGTTAAACAATTAATCTATATTTTAACTTGGACAACAAAATGGGACATGTAACTACAAAACCCTTTTCTTAAAAATGTTTATATATAGTTGCTGTCTTCGAATCAATATTTGTCCAAACAGGTGATAAGTGTGCGTGCTTAATACAGGTATTAACAGTATACCTTGTCAACTACTTTATTTAATTAATTTATTTATTTTACCGACATTGTCATTATTTTTTTGGTTGGAGTACATCTTGTTTAGAATACATCTTTATTTAAATAGTATACAATGTTTTTATGATATATTCAATATCATATTGTTCTTCTTGTATTTCATTTTCTGCTTAGTTAAATGTGAAGAGTAATCACACCTTATTTGTAGAAAATAAAATTTGCGAAACATTGATCGTTGAATTTCTTTCATTTTAATGAGTGTAGGCTTACAAAATGTATTGCGTTTATGAATTGAACATAAAATTAGTGGTTTTATGTATTAAGTCCAAAACACTTGACAACAATAAATACAAAGTATTAACTGGCTTAAACATAAAACCAGCTCAAAGAAATAAAGTATAAAAAATAATGTACGTTACAAGTCTTGGTATATTTAAAAGTATATAAAAAGTAAAAAAAAATAATAATAATAAAAACAAATAAAAAATGCTGCTTAAGTAATTAGATATAATGCATATTATTTCTTACAGAAAAATAAGCAATCTTTTACAAAGCTTTTTTATACTATTTTGTAATTCAGTAATCGAAGAATTTGGATTAGGTACTGTTACATAACAAAAAACAATAATTCTTTAATTAAAAAAAAAAAACTTCTAATTACGCAAGCATTTTAAAGTTTACGAAAAATATTATCATTTTGGCAATTTTCCTAAATTTTAAATACAGATTTATAACAGTTTCACTACAACCAGGAGATCATATGATCATCAATAATAGATAAAATAGATAGAAAATTATTGGTTTAAATATACAGGGTGTCCCAGGATCATTGAAACAAATTCTAAAAGGAGGTAGGGGGAATCACATGGAACAGATTTGCATAGAAACCCATGGTCGGAAACATTTTCATTCTGCCCTAAATGTTAATGAAAGCATTTTAGGAAACATCCATGCATTACCACAGTCATTTCATCTGTAATCCCCGAAAAGGAGTATGGACTGTTTTACAAACACCGAACAGGCAGAAATGCACCCTATTTACGGATTGGCGAAAGTAAAAACACACCAGAAGCAGAAAGATTGAATCGCCAAAGGTACCCATAGAGACATTCACCAGACCGTGCCTGATGCTTGCTAATTTGCTTTACAATTTGAGTGAATATGGATCATCACAGGATAATAAGCTTTGTGAGGGCAGGACACATAATCCAATGAGCCACGGTATCGAACACATTTTGTTTAATGCATGGAACAAAATGAGGTAGATACCGTTCGAAGGAATCCGAGTACTATGCTAAGAGTTCGAGCCACTCGTAACACATCCTCACTATGCATGCTACCTCGTTTTGATCCATACTCATCATTTATAATGCGAATTATCAAATATCTTAAGATGTGTTGCATCTCTCTATTGAAATCTTTCGTAGTGCAATCTTTCTTATACTCGAACATTTCTTTCTGCCAGGTGCTCAGTGTTCGTAAAACGTTCCATATTCCTCTGCGGGGGTTGATAGCTTAAATGGCTGCTGTGATGCAAGTCTGTTAGCATAAATGCTCTAGTGAACAACGCCATCAAACACCGAACGAAGACCATGTGTTGAGCTGCAAATTTGAATCCTTGTGATGTCCACTACCTCCTCTTAAAATTTGTTGCAATGGTTCTGGGAGATCCTGTATCAAAAAAGGTTAATTCCATAGCCAATCGTTATTCCTGAATAGCAAGCAATCACTCTGAGTAATTTATTGTCTTTACTTCCAGATATTTTAAAACACACTCCCTCGAATTCTAAAATTTTTTGAGTGATATTAATGTTTTTTTCAGAAAACAAATCTGCATTTTGCCCTTCACGTGATGTAATTATGTCACATAACTTTACATCTGGGTGAACTTTGACGGTAAAGACATCGTAAAACAAACAATTGTCCTAAATATATACATATTTCAGTTATTTTTGATTGATGGGAAACTATATATTTAGGATATAAAAATACAAACCCATTATAAAAAGCTATTAATTTTTATACTTAGCCACAAAAAAAAGTCTGGGGGTAAATCTTAAAATCATCAAGATCCATTTTAATCTGGAGAAAAAGTCTTATCGATTTCCATTGTTAATCTGATTACGTACTTTTATAAAATTCAATAAAATCCGCTATTTTTCTTCAATTATATAAGATCCTTTCCTAGAAGCTTCCTTAAAATAATGTATTTTCTTATGTGTTATCCAAGAATCAAATTACTGTAAAGAAATTAATATACAACTTTCTTTCAGAATACTTAAAAGAGGGTAACTGCAAAAAACATGATACTTATCTTTTTTATTTCCAATTAATTCTGTTATTCGTATTTTCAGCCAAGCCTAAATCTTACTCAACTTACTTATAGATCTGATTGATTAAGTTTTTAAGTAGTTTTCTGAAGACTCTTGTTTAACAATTTTATATTACTTATTATTAGTGGATTATCATTAACTGAAAGTGTGTAATGCAGAGTTTCGTATTATCTTTTTTCACATTTTTTCAAAGAATTCATAAACTTAAAAGAAAAATTTTCTTATGACTGTAATTTTTACTTCAAATTTTTATTTCTCATGAAATATAGGTTCCATTGCACGGAAATGTATTTAATACAAAGCAAGGAATTTTATAATTTCGAGAACGTTTTGTTATTTTTAGTTATAATATCATTGACCATCTTAAATTAGTTTTAATGCCATTTTTGTTTATCTTATAAGATTCAATTGACACATTTTTTTAAAAAAAAGTCAGCTTCCAATAAATTCAGAATATTTAAATGATCACAGATATCAGAAAAGTAAATTCTATATAGTTACATCTTTAATAGTTTCCCCTTTAACTAACCATGGAGTTAAGAATTGAAACTCATAATTGAACCATTTAGATTAAATGTAACAAGCAGTTATGATTTTTCTTTCAAATGATTCTTCTTGAGTATGTATTGTATAAGTGTACATCTCACATCTACTTCCCCAAGCACATTTTTAGTAACGCGATTTTTTTCATATTTGAATCCCCACTCTGATATATTTACTTAATTACCTCGTTAACAAAATTTCCAGTATTTCAAACAAGTTTCAGATGTTTTTTTGTGTGAATTTATAAGTAAATTAATTCGGCGAGTTTGACTTTCATCAACGGTGTACTCAATAATATTTGTTCCTCCTTTTTTAAGTAGCAAGAAAAAGTATGCATATTTATTATTTACTAACATTACTATTAAATGATACTAAAACTACTTGCCACATTTGGAACATCATTAAGAATCTTATTTTCATTCCTTGCACAAACATTTGATTTATACTCAATTATTACAAATGCATTATATCTTAATTTCATCATTATATATCTAATTTCAAAAATGCAAGTATAATTCGCCCAGCTATCTTTAATTTTGGTTGGTCACTTTTTTTACTTTATGCCTCTCCTCTATCTTGAAAACATGTTTCGGAAATGAGGATTCTACTAGTTGGAAAAGTATTGCTACATTTTTTTTTTGTCCCCCGAAGAATAGCAATTGTAATTTATTGCATAACTTGGAAATTGGAGTTCTTCATTTTTGAAAAATAAGCGTTGCAACTTCTGTAACATAGAATCCAGTTAAGAATTCTTCATTGATGTATCTAAACTGTAGAATCTCAGTTTTTCGGAATAATTTCATTTAGAATTTGGACAGTGGAAAATCTTCAATCAGCTTCTCAGCAAGAAGCCCAAGTTTCACAGCTAGCCGTAAGTATACTGAAAACTATTTTCCTGAAAAACAAAATTTTCATTATGGATTTATACAAACTGGTTGAAAGGTTTAATACAGTTTCTTTTAATTTTCCATCCAATTTAATTAATTCTACTTTCTATAATTTTAACTATATTTTGCTAGAGCTTCTTTAAAGAATTCTGTGGCATAGAATTCATTACTTAAGAAAGCATAAATTTTTCCGTAACGAATGGAAATTGAAGTTTGTGACTATTAAGTTAATTATAGTTCAAAATTCAGGTTTTTTTGGAACTTAAGTTGGTAATTATTAAATGCATTTAAACATGCATGTTTTTTTCTTCTTTTTAACATTATTTGTTTCTCAATGACCTAGCAGATTTTCTTATTTCACTTCTGAGCTACAAAACCCCCCCCTTTATTTCTTTTTTTTTTTGAGATTAAGTATTCTAATTCATTTGCCACAGAACAAAATAATCATCATATA
Source organism: Trichonephila inaurata madagascariensis (assembly GCA_019973955.1). Lineage (NCBI taxonomy): Eukaryota > Metazoa > Arthropoda > Arachnida > Araneae > Nephilidae > Trichonephila > Trichonephila inaurata. The sequence goes on from BMAV01020138.1 coordinate 60,504, forward strand.
ATGTTATGTTTTATGATTTCGCTTTCCATACCTGGTTTTTACCTTCAATTATACCTATTTTGCAATCCAGCCGCTGGCGCCGTTAAATATATTATTTCAAGTTATGAAATTAAGAGATCACAACGTAAATTAAAGTTAAATTAACATTTAAATGCTATACTTCGAATTACAAAAAACTACATCTCCAAATTTCACACACAGTGCCAGACATTTAAAAAATTAAAAAAAAAAAAAACATTTTTTTTCTTTTATCGATTTGTAACATTTTGCTATGAATATTTAAATAAATTACATGCGTAACATAAATGCTAACTGTCTATGGAAGAAATAACATAGATTACTCCTGGTATTGTAAACAGTTTTAAAGCTGCCTTTTTATATAAAATTTATTTCAGATTTTCTTCTTGAAATTCAAAAATAGCGAAGTGTCACGTGAATATACTTAATCAGTGATACACATAGATGCGAAATATCTTTTTAAAAACAATCACATAATAGATTCTAATCCAAATGCAATTTTAGTTATATCCTAAATATTAAAAAAATTCATAGTAATATAGATCCGTAAAATTTTGTATTTCGCGTAGTGTTTTCCAATTGCTTTCTTTTAAGTCTAAGAAATAAATATACTGTTTTGTGCACACTTTCTTTGAAAGTTATTTAAGATCTTATGAATTAGAATTACATTCTGTAAATTCAATCGGAATCGAGGACCATCTACTGAATACCATCTAAATACTCTTTCTGAAAAAAAATATTATCATGTAAAGTACAGATGTAACTTTTCTAATGTAAAACAAAGATGTTCGAATTCATGCCCTATATTGTTACTTCTAAAAAATAATCTACTCCGATTTCTTAGGTCTAATATTTTTCTCTTTTATTATAATATGAGTAATATATTTAATAAATAAATAATAATTAGCAATTAAATATAATTAATTTCAACCATTATTGAGGAGATATTCTGATCCGAAATATGGGTCAGAGATTTCCTCATTAATCTCAAATTTAATTTTTTTCCTTTCATATTTTATTACCCTCATTTAAAGAAAAGAATGGAGTAATAAATGCACTCACAAAGACGTAATATTTGAATGCGTCATTTAAGCAGTAAAAGAAAAGGGAAAAGAAAGAGATACAGATGGAACATATTAGAGAACATTATAGATCATATCCTTTTTCTGTGAGAAGGAAATTAAAATTAAAATAGAGCCTTAAAAATAGTATTTTTAATTTATTTTTAAATTTTTCAATACATCACGTACCGAAGGATTAAACAATCAACAAAGCACAAGAGAAATAAATGTTTAATGGTAAATAAAAAATTAAAAAAATGTCTTCTGAAATGTGAAACCAAGAGAAAAAATACTATATATATATATTTAAAAATCCAATTAACGAGAAACATAATCCTGATCTTTAAAGAAAATATTGATTTCATAATATAAATAAAGTAAAATTATTAAGGCATTTACTTTTTCTGCTTGATTTACATGAAAGTATGTTTCGGGAAAAATTTATAAATATTACAATCAATATTTAAATAATTTTAGTGAATTAGAAATATATCATACTTGAAATTAGCTCTGAGCATGAATCTTTTCTAAAATCCCAATCATTTTCTTGTCTTAAAACAGTTAAATCCTGCTTCAACACTTATAAATAAATTCTTTCATACATAAGCACAATTAACTGAAATAGTATCGCTCTTATATACATATATTCTTCTTTGATAATTCTGTTATTTTTATTTTTTTTCAAAATTCTCGAAGAAAATAAGTGTAATATAGTCCAACAGGCTCAACCAAAATATCCACATTTTAAAAGCCCAAACACAGAGCATCCGGATAAAAACTGCCAGCCCTTTTGATTTTTACTTGAACTTCGGGTAAAATATTTTTTTGCAGAGAGCACAATATAGTGAACAGAGAGGAAAAATTATCTGAATGCTTCCTTTGAATTTATCTGGAAAAGAGATCTAAATGTTTTAAATTCCCGAAATTGATTATTAATGACGAATGTAATGTCTAAATTGAACTTTGAGGTTTAAACTTTTTTTAAATTTTTTCCCTTCCATATAGCAATATTTTGTTTAAAAAGTTTTCAATTACACAAACACAAATTAAACTGTTATTTATAATGAATTTTTTTAAATGGAAATTAAATAATTTAAACTTATTTTCCCAAAAGTTGCCAATGTCACATTTTTTTTAATTTTTTTTTTCCCAGCTCTTTTAAAATTCTGAACTTATTTAAAAATAAAAATCATTTTTAAAACTATATTAAATGGTTTTTTTTAATTACAATTTATCAGATCTTTCATGTTTTAAAATTTTTGTTTATCAAACGTTTTTGGAAATGGAATACTTTTTAAACTTTCCATTATAAGTTTAAAAATATTATTATATTATAAAAAAAGATGTTTACCTCACTAGCAGTATTGATGTATTATTTTAAAAGCATTTATAAAATTAAGGTGCGCATATCTCGAAAAGCTTTATTTCTTTATTTTTAATACAGACTATTTTTGTATATCCTTTGAATAAACGGGAAATTTTTTTGCCTTAAAAAATCAAAAAATGTATAACAAAAATTTTCAGTGATTCTTCCTAATGTTCTAGCCCAAAAATGATCACACTGATTATCAATTCCAAGCTTTTAAAAAAGGTTTCCCATATTATTAAGTCCCCCTAATTTCTTGTTCCTTAAGACCAGAAAAGTCTAAGTCCAATTTGATGGTGCTATAAGCGAAAAGTACTTGCTCTTTTTTATCGATTTCGCCCAAATGCCTTTTCAGTTCAATTTTTGATGCAAAAAAGCAATTTTTTAAAAGTGAACATTTAAAATAAATATAATAGGGAAAATTCAGGATAAAATTTTTGGGAAAAACTTTAAATATTTTTTAAAATTTAAAATATTATGTTTTATACCTACTCGTATATATAAAAAAAAAGTTAATAAAAACTTAAAGCGTACTTTAATTAACAATTTTTTTTTAAAAAAATTTTGGGAAAAATTGATTTAAAATTTATTTTTTATATCTTTCAAATTAATAAAAAAATAATATTTTTTTTTTTCCCCAAGAGGTTAAAGTGGACATTATAAAAAAACAAATTAAGTAAAATTTTAAATAATGGATTGGAAAATTTTTCCTTTTTTAAAACGTTATTTTTAATTTTTTAATTCATATTTTTTTAAAGCAGCGTTTTCATTATTTTAAAAAACTTCTAATTTCTCTAGTTCTTGTTAATTAAAAGAGGTAATTTAATTTTTCCCTTAGGACTTGAAAAATAAAAAAGCAAAAAAACATCTTCTACTTGTATTTTTTTCTTGCAAACAAAAAGAAAAAAAATCCAGGAGAAAAAAGGGGTTTTTTTAAAGGGCCTAAAACGAATGAAAACCCGGTTTTATTTCGAATAAACGATAATTTCAAATTTGGCGGGTTTAAAAATTTTTTTCTTTTTTAAAATTTAACGTTAATTTTACATTTCATTGGTTAAGTTATTTGAATCTTGAAAAAATCCCCACCACCTATAAGCCCTTTTTTTAAAAAATTTTTTTTTTTGTGATTTTTTAAAAAAAATTAATTTGGGGGAAAAATTATTATTTTTGTGGTTTTCCTTTTTTTAAAAAAAACCGGGATGTTTCGGTGATGCAAACAAAAAGGGGTAGGGTCAATTAATCAAAAATTGATTTCTCGGGCCAAAAAAAAGATTTTTTAAAAATTTATATGTTTGCACTAAATTTTTTTCAGTGAATCAATATTTATCCCCAGAAAATTTTACATTCAAATTTTTTTTTGTTTTGGGGAAAAAAATAAATTTTTTACAATTTGTTTTTTTGTAATATCTTTAAAACCCTAATATTACGGGGTTGGTGGTGAAAAGGGGTTTAAATTTCCAAAAACTTTTTCGAAAATGCCTTTTGTGCATTGGTTTCCCTTTCCTCTTTTTTTTAAAAAAAATTCCGTTGTTAGTGCCTTTTTCGTTTTTTCCCGGGGACATCCCGGGCATAAGCGGAACCGCTTGGATCCCCGTGACTTTACCCTGTTGTTTTTTTAAAAACTCCCGATATTAAGCTTTGGGGAAATATGAACCAATTTTTCATTTTCTAAACTTTTTTAAAGTAACAAAACATTTAGAAAATAAATTTTTTACTTTTTTCTCTTTCTTACTTTGATATGGTATTAAAAATAATTGTATTTTCAATTTCCCCAACTAAAAAAAATTTGAATTTTTTCTGGGAAAAATCGTTTATTTTTCATAAAAAGGATTTTGTTTTACCTTGAAATGCAGACTTGATAAAAAAACGATTTTTTTGAAATCGATCTTTACAAACTCGATTTTTTTTTGAAAAACATTTGTCAGGGTTACAATTCGAAACGTTTAAAGGGGGGGGTTCACGCAACATTTCCTCTCTCCCTAATGTTAAAAAAGACCAATTATAAAAAAGGGCATTTTTAAAAAATTTGGGAGGTTGTACAATCAAGATTTTTTTTTTGTGCATTCATTTTTATTGTTTTATTATTTTAATGGGAGCATTTTTTAAAATTTTTTTTAGTTTTTTTTTAAAAAATTTATTTGGAGTAACACCTCAAAAATTTTTTAAAAAGTTGGGAAAAAATTCTTGTACATTTTTTGTCCATAAATATTTTTTGAATAAATTTTTGAAAAAAATCTCCCCTTAAAATATTTATTTTTTATGGGGTGTTAACATATGTTGCAAAATTTCAAAAAATTTTTTTTTAAAAATGTTCTTTGAAATTTTACTTTTTTAAAAAAGGGGGAAATTTTAAATAAAAAACTTTTAAATTTAATAATAAAAGCTTGGAATTTTTTTATTGAAATAACTTTTCTCCCTTTTTTAAAGGTTTTTAAAAAACAGTTTTTGGTTATTGAAAATGCCTATTTCCGCTTTTTTTAAAAATTTTATTTTTCAAAAAGCTCAATTTTAAAATTCCCGGGTTGAAGAAATACAAAAACTTTTTTTTAAAAAGCAATTTTAAAAGCAAAAGGTTAAATTGTTTTTAAAAAATTAAAAAAGTTTTGGAATTTGGGCCCAAAAAATATTTACACCCATAAATTTTTGGCAAAAAAAGTTGTAAAAAAAGGGTTTTAAAATCTAAAATTTTTTCAAAATTGCCCCAAATAGTTGGTTTTTGCTTATAAGTTTAACCTTTGAGCATGTGGACATATTATATCTACACCACGAGTCACCTCCCATGGGGCATAAACCGTGTCGTAGATTCAAATCTGGAGAGATTTTATCAAAAATATAGCCCAAATAGCTTGCCCTATGACTGATAAGTTTACTGAGTTGTTTTGAATAGCTGAAATATAGTATCTTTGCAATTTATCTATTTCTACATCTGTCAATCTATTACGCCATTTTTTGTTCTCGAGATCTTTGCCTTTTAATTTTAATGCCCTAAATTGTGTCCCCATCCTTTTCTCAACATGACCAACACATTCTTATTTTTTAATGTTGTTATCTCTTTTAAGTTTATATTCTAAAACTGCTTTGCATGCTTTAGAGTTCCCATATAGTTCAAGTATTGTGTACATCGCAAATTGTGCAATGCCTTTGATCGATGGAAGATACGAAGTGCAAATTCAACTTCCATTCTAGTATTATTCCCAACGTAATTTGCCAAACATTCATCGGTATGTACATTGCCGTTAAAATTACATGAGCATTTCCTCGATAGTATTTCAGCATCAACAATTTTCATAGTGTCCACATTAATTGCCGTAACAATACCATTTTGCGAAGTATACCCCCTTTTTTTGCCAGGTACTATCAATAAAAACCAGTACATTTGGACCACCATTATTAAATGATATTGTTTCAACTGCAGCTAATGTCATAGACACTTTTGCTACTTTCTATGTTGCTTTATTTAATGTATGTCTGGACTTGTAAAACCACTTTGGTGCAGGTGACAAATTCAAAACTCCGCAAAATATTTTCGCAACTGCTTCTTTTTCAATATATCTCATAACGTATCAAAGTCTAGTGTTCACTTTATATATTTCTGTATCTTTTTTGATTAACTACTGCTTTTGTAAGCCTGGTATTAAGAAATATTGGAATAAGACCACAGAAACTACAACATATTAACAATTTTGTAGCCAAACCCTGGATTTGGCAACCAAACTTTATGTGAATACCTTGTTTTTTACATTTTATTTATGTTATTTTAATGTTGTTTCAAAGCACAAGAAAACAGTACAATATCAGTCATTTCACAAATACATTCAAATGAATCTAAAAAGGAACATACACTTTATTCTTCTTAACTTTACTTTAAAAATTGAATTATTTTTTTGAAAATTGTCTGACTGTTATCAACATTTAATTCCTAAAAATTTTGGGGTTTTTTGTACCTATTTTTAAATTTTTTTTTTAAGTGTTTTTTTATTAAACAGGCATATTTATAAAATCTTTTGAAAAAAAACGTTCTACACAATGAAAATTTCGTTATATTTAACCACGAAAAAAACAACTTTAAAGCTCCCAAAATTAAACAAAAAGCTCAACTATTCACTTCACTTCTTTTTTGAATAAATTGTTGAAAAAAAATAAATACTTTTGATCAATTTATACTTTTGATAATGCTAAAAAAGTATTGTTTTTTTGTTTGATTTGAAAGGGGCGACAATCACTTTTTAGGGTTTTTACAAAGTAAACAACTTTTAAAAATACTTCTAATTCAGCTAGAACAAAAATTTTAAATTTAATTAGAAAAAAAAGAATGGGATTTATTTTTTTCAATTAAAAATTTAAAAAACAATTTTTCCCCTTCGATTTTCTAAATGACCCCTTAAAAAAACTTTATGTGAAAAAGCACTAATAATATGAAAAAATAAAATCAACACTCTATTTGTGTGAACCCCTTTTTTTTTTAAAAAAGCTCCCGTCTGATGGTGATTGAGGGAAGAAAATATGACCTGCCGAATCGCACGTAAGTCAGGATAACGGCGGATTGAACCGGTTTCGGTTGGTGCGAAGCGGGAAGCGAATCTTGGTATTTGAGCGGGGAATAGAAACCGGATCCCGGTCGATCACACAAGGATTTGAATGAATCAGGTGGTTTTTTGAAAAGGGCCTAACAGGCTGAAACTGTTGTGTGATGATTCGTGATGTGGCTGGGGCATTCCTTATCGCACAATGCTTCATCACGAGCAGTAATGCACTACATTGGGTGCGATGAACTCCGTTGGTCCATCGTTCCCCTTATCCTTTATGACCCAAACGCATCCATTGCTTTGTTTCGTCCCAAAACCCTTGAAAATTTTTCTAAAGTAAATCCATATACTATTATTTCTCTTTAATTAGAAACTTGGTCAAAAGACGATCGATGTCTTCTACGAGGAATAGATAAACAGCTTACAAGGAAAAGAAAATGCCGCTATGTAAATTGCCAATGTGTTCTCCCTTTATGTAGAGCTTGTTACGGTCAACAGGGATCTGTGACTGTGCTATAAGGCTAATGACGTGCATATTTCATCACCGCCAACACCTGATGTAAATATCACATGACTTGCATGATTCCTTCAGGATGTTGCACTTTGTGAGGTCATTAGTGTATGAATGAAATTTCAATGCTATAAAGTACCGTTTCACATATAGAGCATTATATTATCTAAAACAAGTTCTGTGTGACTAGTTCCTTCAGTTTTTTTAATAAAATAACATTACATTAATCTTAAAACGCCTAATATTCTGTTTTAATCAAACTATTTTTTTAATTTTACAAAACATTTAAGATATTTTAAATTTGAGACAACATTCTGTAGAATTTATTTGATTTTATGTAAATTGAATAAAATATTTCTTTTCTATTATTTTTTTTATGTTAAATAACTCAGACATGTGTTTTTAAAGCATAAATTTCCATCCAAAGTATTTTTATAAATTTATTTTTTCACTTATGACAGAAAAAATTTCACTAAGCATTTTTTTTTTCAGTTGCCTTATTATTAAAAATACTTTTTTTACAAATAAAAATTTGAATTTTACGCACAAAAAAATAGTTTATCACATTTTTAAAATTTAATTATATATATATATATATTGGTGAAAGTATTAAAAGAATTTCTTTTTTTAAATTTGGTATAAATTTATTTTTTTTTTCTAAAGAATGCACATTTATAAAGTAATTTTTAAAAAGAGAGAGAATGAAATCTAGTTTTTTTTTGTTTCATTCATTTATATATTTTTTTTTAAAACTCTCTAAATATTCTATTATTATTGGGGCTTTTTGTATCCACTAAATTATTAATTCTTTTCTTTTTTTATAGGGGCTGGCTATTTTTTGTTGTTGTCTGTTTCAGTAATTTTTATCAAAAAAAAAAATAATTTAGTTGTAAAAAACCTTCATCATCTAATAAAAATCGATTTTTACTTTCACTTCGATTTTTTTCTAAGATTATACATTTTTGTATTTTAAAAAACTTGAAAAATAAGATGATGACGAAATGAAAATGTTTGTCACATAATCTCTTATTGAAAAAAAAAAGAAAAGAAAAAACGAGGAATGTTAGCGTGCTGATGATAAATACCACTATTTTGTACATAAAGAAAATATGAATTCACAGTAGAAAAAAGGCACTAAGTTTTTATTTTAAATATACTACATTCCTTAAACATGTTTTTAAGATACATAAATACTACGAACATAAATAAAAACTAAAAAACTGAGAAAGTAAGTAAAATGAAATGAGGTTAAAAATTAAAAAAACTGAGAATGTAAATAAAATGAAATGATGTTAAATAACTAACTTACAATTATTGATTTTTGTAGTAAAGCTTCTATACCTTTTCTGAAATGCGAAATTATCTAAGGATTACAATCTTTGCAAAAAGGTGCAGCCCCGTGGTATCCTCAGATTCTACAAGTGGATACTGAACCAAAACCATAGCCCACTTCTAGTCTAAGCCAATAATTGATGGAGCTTGGTATCCATAAGCTTCGCGTAGCATTCTCTAAATTTCAGCTGATTTTTTTCTTCAAATTGAAGCAGAAAAGCTAAAGTTCAGGAAATTGCATTTTTTGGGGTTCAAATCCCCATATTTGGAGTTACAGAACTGTGTTGCATATACTTGGACAGAAAACAACTGATTGAAAACTCAAGCAGATACATGTTACGGTGTGATGTAATCCACCGTTAAAGTATCTTGTGTAAATCATTTAATGCTGACTTTTATTCCCAAAATTACAAGACGTTTAGTAAAGGAAAGAGTTAAAGAGTTCTGAAAGAAAGAGTTCTGCATTTCTTAAATTGAACTATTAATACAGTTTTCAATATCGTACATAATAATTTAATTCGTAATATATATGTGCTTGTCGACCTTTTGTTAAACCACAAAATCTGTCTGATTTGCTTTGGTCGTTTTCGCTCATGCTCGATAGCGCAAAGCTTGTTGTCAGAGCTAGACTCGGTATAGACGCTCGAAGTAAAGACTCCTTGATACGACAAAAATAACGAAGATCACGCGAGATTTTTAACAATTACAAAACGATTTATTATATGTAAATAACTTGTAAATATGATAATCGGGAGCAATAAAATTATTTTTCTCATTAACTATTTTTTTTCAAATAGGGGGGATTTATTTCACTAAAGCAAAACCTAACAGATATATTTACCATTTCAAACCCGTGAGTTTAAAGATACCAATTCTTTGAAGCTATGGATTGCTAATAATATTTATTGATAAATCGCTATTGATTAAATTTAAGGTTTGAAGGTTAGCGTAATCAAAGCATTTTCTTTCATGATTGATTAAGTATCTTTTTATCTTGCTGGTACACCTGAAATTTATCATCTCGCCTTACTGTTATTATTGAATAACGATAATAATCACATTTCTGTAGAAAGTTTTCTGTGTTGAACAAGACTATTACTGGTCTTCAATAAAGGAATTATTTCTTTGTCAAATACTTATTCTTCATCAAGAAATAAGTTCTTAACTTGACAATGTCCATATCATAACAGTTACTGCCAAACTGAATTATCCGTGAAATAGTTTCAGTCCAAAGAAGTTTGGAATTGATGAGTTAGAAAGATTTGATTTACACTGTTGATATGAATCTAGAAGAAAGGAATTATGTAAGTTGTTTGGTTATCTGTAGATGTGTATGATGTGTTTTGCCTTCTTTCATCTGAGAACGTTTTCTTTCGATACTGTTTAACTATATATCAATAAAGAACAATTTATTATTTCATTGTATTATACTCTTATTGCATGAGAACTCCCATTATTCTTAGTCTTATTATTCTATTTAACAATCTGAAAAAATAGTACAAATGTAATGAGACACATATAAGTTATTTTAAATAAACAATTATTTAAACCAGTGTTTCTTAACCTAGGGGTCAGGTTCCTAAGTGGAGTCACCGAACAGTTTTGGATTTTCTATACATTTTTGCATTAAATAACTTTCTTGTCATTATTAATAATAATACAGTGCTTCTCTCAAACTTTCAATACTCGCGACCCAATATTCAATCATCATTTTCATCGCGCCCCCTCCATACAATAACATTGTATTGAATTCAATAAGACTATACTTTTACACTAAAGCTACAGAACGACTTTAACCTCTTATGTGCCACCGACGTATAAAAACGTCTCGCTCAGCCAAGGCATTAATCACCTGGACGTATATATACGTCTTTCCGAAGTATGATCTTTTCTGTGCACTGCTATCCATAAAATTATTCCTAAGGCTTTGGAACACAATAAATGGACTTTGACAGTCTTTGAAAAGGATTTACTGATTTCAGAGGATTTTGCCTATATATTCCTCCCCCCTTCCAAATAAACATCAAAATGCGCGCGTCTACGTGGAAAACCCTGGCATTGGGGACCAAACCGCGTAACTTTTAACCGGCAGTTAAGGAATTAATTATAAACCGTACACACACACACACAAATCATCAAAATAAGTGTTAATGCAAGCCAATGGGGGTCACTGGTAATTATTAAGCTTGTTTTTAACTTAGTATTGTTAAATTAATAATATAATACATTGTACAGTACAGATACTTTTATAAGTGCATTGTATCAGTGTAAATGTGTATTTTATATTTTATTATGTCAGAAAGTATTTTGTTTGCTTACTTTCAGTAAATTAATAATGTTTTGAATAATCTTTAGTTTTCATCTTTTCAATATGCTCGCGCCCCTTTGTAGAGTTATCACGCCCCTCAAGGGGGACGCGCCCCACAGTTTGAGAAACTCTGTAATAATAACTTAATTTTTTTATTTAGGTTCTACTTCGAAAAGGCCAATATACATATTATTTACTTAAATTCTTTACGTAGTATTGATCAAAACTTAAGAATATTGGAGAAATGCTTCGTCCGGCGATGTCGATTGTTCTTGCAGGATTTAAAAACATAGTCAAGTAATAAAGCACACCCTTCCCATCTCTAATTAAATCTTGAATTTACCACTCTTAATAAAATGTGATGATCTCAGAAGTGAACACAAAAGGCTTACCTTCAAATAAACAGATTATAGTTTGTAAACAATTTACTATGTAATTAAGTTATATAACTTTTTTTTAATTTTAAAATATTGTTGCTCAATTAAAATGTTTATATGGTTTATTCAAAGTAAAAACTTATTACGGCATTTTATTACAGTAAAACAATAAAAGATACAAATAAAACCCACATAGAAATACGCAAGCGTGTATAAACTTTGCGCAATGTTTATGGAATGACACAAAATTTTTGTACAAAAAATGGGGTGGCCCCCCGAAAAGTTTAAGAACACCTGATAAAATAATAGTAAACTAGATTTTCTTAATTTAAAAATAATTGAATTGCATACTTACCAAATTAGATATCGTGGAATCTGTTTTGAGTCATCTACTAGCGATAACACAAAACTTCTTTTTATCATTGATTTAAAAGTGCTTCCTTTCAATATACATCTCTAAATTGTACGTTTACAACAAAAAAAAATGCCCAATACAAAACCACAATGCCCGGTGTAGGACCAGTTTGACGCTCGGCGAAGTGGATAAGTTTGTGGCGTTTACCGGATTGGAAACATACCTGTCGACGGCCGTCATGCCTCTACAGACAGAAACGAGATTCATCCGTGAACAATACTTGATGCCATTCGATAGACCAGGTACGATGATGATGACACCAACCCAGGAGTGTCCCCTTGTTAAAGCGTTAACTGTGTTAAGCGTTCAACGGTAGTCCAGTTTCTAGCACCCATACACATTAATGTACTTCATGTAATCTGTTGCGTATAGCTTGGGTGGACCAAGATCCACCAGCTTCTGGTAGCATCCGGTTTCGGATACCACGAGCCGTGGAGAAATTGACTCGAGTATTCAATTGGTGAACTCATACCACCTCCTATTCGACTGAAACATAGATCTTTCCCAAACGATCGTGTGACACACCGTTGAATGGTATTCAAGCTTTGCTAAGGTATCCGACTACGCGTTCAGAACAGTGATTTTGCAAAAGCGTATAAATGGATAATATTTATGATATATAGTGTCACTTAGATTAGAGATGGATATAAAATTGTTTTAAGAATGGTATTACAATAAAAAATTATTTAAGTAAAATATTTTGACAAAAAATGAACATAGAAAGACAATTTTTCAAAATATTCTCCTTTTGCGGAAAATGCTTTTATTATAAAATATTTTGCCTGTATATAGCTCAGACATCTTTACAGAGGCTCAACTAGAATTTTTTTAAATATATAATTCAGAAGTGGGTTTTTACTATGTCTTACAACAACAGAGGGGAGAAATTTTAAGAAAAAAATGTCAATAATTATTATAATTGGTTGTAATTCTTAAAATAATGTGGATTTTCAAAAATCATAGTTGAACCTCTGTGCAGAGGTCTGAGTTATATACAGGCAAAATATTATTATAATAGAAGCAATTTTCACAAAAGGAGAACATTTTGAATAAAAGTTTATTCTAGGTTAATTTTTTGCCAAAATATTTTATTTCAACAATTTTTTTTTTGTCAAAATGTTCTTAAAACAATTTTATACATGTATTCTAATCTAAGTGACACTGAATATCATGAAAATTATCCATTAAGGCGCTCTTTTAAAATCACGGTCACGGATACCTCAAACACGCCTATGAGAGTTGTGAGCAGCATTGAGCCCAGTTTATGTAGTTTGATAATAAGGACACATTCCCCGGATATTAAACGATGGTATTGAACTCGCCGACACTTCGGAATCTTTTTTCTGCTTCTTCGAAAGTCACAAATGCTATGAAAAAAAAAGATGCTATTTATGATATGGGTATATTGCTATGCTTTATAGCCCGATTATGAGTACCAGTTAATCTGACGCCTGTTCAAACTTAATAATTTGCATATCCGTCTCACCACCATCGGTCTTGAAATTTGTATGACGCTTCGTATATTATTTCTTGGAGTTGCAATTCACTTTTAAAGAGTGTATATATACATATATATATTTATTTTCAGTAATGACGATCCAAATAAACCCTTGTAAATTAAAAAATAATTGTAATTTTAAAATTTAGTGATAGATAAATTGACAGTAATATTTCCTAATGGATAAGATTGTCCATAACAAAAATTAAATCTCATGAAAACCATAAATCTTTGCGAAAATAGAAATAAAAAAATGCTTCACAAAAACTCGTTATGCTTTTGGAAATTTAGGTTATATAGCAACATAATTCATGTAAATGATTTTTCCGAAAAACAAATAGCGTGTGTCTATATTTCTTTAAAGTGCACATCATACGTAATATTAAAAATGTATTAATGATATCGACTAATTTAGAATACCTCACGTAAAATATTCAAATTCATTTTATTATTCATTTATTTAAAATTCCTTAAAATTTTGGAAGTATTTATAACAAATACCATGTAAAGAAAAATGATATTATTTCTTTTCTAATAAAAGTATTCAAATAATTTCATAATTGCATTCATCAATCTATTTCATATAGAATTAAAAAAGAAATAGTATTGATTAAAGATTTATGGTCTTATTATTCTTAAAATTGGTAGAAAATCAAAGCAAACGGAAAAATATTTAATCAGCAAATTGATTTTTTTTATTGGTTTACATAAAAAGTGCATTGAAGCCAACCGAAACAATAATAAAAAATTATCGCATGCTATCCAAACACCGTAATTATTTTCTATATATTTTGTTTTCTAGTGATGTTTTTGGGGATAATTTAAAAACAATAATAATGAATTGAATGTTTTAATTTATTTTTAATTAATTGTTTTTATTAATTTCACGTCGTGAGTCAGTGCTTTTACCGAATAAAACAATTTCTCTTTAATGTTTTTTTTTTCATTAGTCTGAGGTTTTTACGCAAACAATTCTTGAATTTCTCATTAAATACACATTAATTTCGTAGAAAATTTATAAATAATTTTTTTAAGTATACATCTGGAATTATTGTATTTTTCTTTTGAAGTAAAAATAAATTAGAGAATCGAAACATTTAATCTTTTTAAATGAAGAAAAATTTAATATTTTGCCTTTAAATGCATTCTGATATTTATGTTCTCAAATGAAAAAGACCTACATAAATATTTCTTTCATATTTATATTTATTTTTAATTTACCACTGAAGCTAAATGTAAAATTTTGTTCATGTTATGAACAATTAAAAAAGCGACCGAAGAAAATATTTTCAATTTTAGAGGTGCCATAATATTACTAAAAAGTAAGAATATAGTTATTTTTAAAGCTTTGATTTCTTTATTTATAAACTAATATTTTATATAAATAAATTGTTTTAAATGTACTATATTATTGAAATATGTATTGGACAAGCTAAGGTATGTGGCTGTTTACTGAAAAACATGATGCTTTTATCAATGTGTAATAATGTAAACAATAGTCATAAAATAATAGTTCTTAATAAAAGTGAAAATTTGTGTTTTTTCTTCCGAAGACAAACTCCTATATATAATTACAAAAAATATCAAGAAAGCACAAATATTCTAGATTCTATGATAGGTACTAAAAAAAGAATTCAATATTTAATGCATCTGAAAATGATTATTCTCTCTCATTATCACTTTTCATTTTCAGAAGATTCTTCGAAATACTTTATAAAAATATATTTTGTTCTGGCGGTTATATGCTTACGCCTCCTATGAAACATCAGCAAAGTTCACTGCAAAATTTTGGAGTGATACAATCAACGCTATTGATTTGTGTATCTGTTACAAATAAATAAACATACAAATATTCAAATATCTATAAAAGATTGATGCGATTACCTTACTTAAGTAATTAAGCACAGTAATACCTCGACTTAGCGAATCCGGAGTTGCATGATTTTCAAATAGCGTCGATACGTCTTTTTAAAACCTTTTTTAGTGCTCACCCCTCTATGTTTTCTTCTTTAATCCCTGAATTTCAGACTCAATCAGTGAGGGCCTGTTGAAATTGGTAAAGTGATGGAAGAAGTTCTCGATCTGTCCAGGCAAATACATTTAGAAGTGGATAGTGCTTATGCTGAAGACCTGCTCGATTCTAACAATTAGGAGCTGATGGGCTCATAGAAATGCATGAGCAAGACAATGAAAAACTTGAATCTTTAACCCAGTTCAATCAGAATGTCAACGATAGTTGAGAATTTGACAGAAGGCCTCATTTTAATAGAAAAAGGCTTATGAATTTTTTAAAAAACATAGATTCAATGAACAGCTCAGTTTTTCAACAAAACAAGACACACAAAATTCATCAGCGTGATAGGAGGAAATTTAGTGGGAGAAAAAATCTTTGTTAGTTTGGTTTTATGAAAAATATTGTTTGGTTTTATGAAACCTATCACCTCAAGAATTAGCATGGTCTTCCAACTCCGGTACCAACTAAAAATTATTTACTTGTGTTTACATGCGAATCTATATCCCAACATGCGTGAATTCTACTTGGTGGTTATGATTCAGTCATACATATCGCATAAGTTCGGACTACTACGGAAATTGTACTTAAATTTATCAGTACGGATAGTGTTATTAATTAATCTCTTAGAATAAATAACTTATATACATACAATATACTTATTCCTCTAATTTGCTGGGTGTTTCCATGATAATGTGTCATCTACTATAAATGATTTTATTAACTTCTAGGTGTTGACTTCCCGAAACTATATATTTAGATGATATCTACTTAGAAAAAGAAAACATTGCACATCTCAAAAACTTAAAAACCAGAAATGGTTGAATGTTGTAGAAGAAAATGGGATGTTTCTACCGAATGTTACATATTATGTTTAATGCTTATTTTTAAATTAAATATAGAATGTTCATTATTGATAAAGCATGGCCTTTTTGATCCAAGCACATATATGTATAAAATTAACTTTAAATATAAACAATACATTTTATATAACATTAGTTTTTCCAAGTAATTACTGTTTACATTAAGAAAAGTTGGTACCCCCTATACCAACAATGTTAAATTGGGCTTTTTTAGGAACCTGTTTCTCAGAAACTGTTAAATATAAAAACTTCAATTTTTTTTCTGCATATTAATTAGGCTATTTTATTTATACTGCAGTTAAAATGTTTCATATATATTATTTACTTTATTCGAAAACAATTCAACGTAAAAGTATCACTATGAAATTTTTGAAGTGTCATTTTTTTTTCTGGATAATTACTTTTTAGCAAAATATTTTGGGAAAATCTCCAAAAAAGTAGTTTCAATATATATAGTTGCATATTATTTATATGCAGTAAAAATTGCACGTGCATTCATTGAGCAGATTCTGAGAAAAAGATACAAGCAGCTTGGAAACAATCATTTTGAGAAAACTGCATTTTTAATGTAAAATGTTACTTCATCAAAAAAATTAAGGATTACAATTTGTATTTGCCTTATTTTTTTAAATATTAGCTTATTCTGAATTATTTTTAAGACTTTTTAGTTTTGTTTCTTTTACTTAGATTTCTCAGAAAATGTATAGCATTTTTCACTTTTAAGCTATTGAGGTATTCTGTAGCGTTTGCATCATTTTACTCAAATTCTGTACCACTCTTTGAATAATTTTCAGTTCTGATAGATTATTTTCATCACACTTGACTATAAAACATAAATACCATGTGAAAATGTGTCAATACATGAAAATATGGCTTTGGTAATACATGATTATACGATATTTCGAAACGTTTTATTAGTATTTTATATATTCAACTGTAAACACAATTTTTTAAACATCAGAATTGAAACTTTTCTTTTAATATTAGATACATGGTATTTAAAACAACAAGATATCTGTTTTTATGCTTTTGAACATGACATTTATGTATTTGTATGTATGTAACAAGCTACGTGCAACGAAAAAAGGCATTGCATTTTGAGATATTTATATAACTTTTACTAAGAAACTATTGAATACAAAACTTAAAATCTGTATAAAATACACAAAAAAATATTTATGACATATGTAGTAAAAAAAATTTCCAGTTCATGCATACAGTACATTTATAGAAAAAAGAATACACAATTTAATACAAATTGTCATTTTCTGTGTTAAGACATCTGCCTTTTAGCTAAAAATGTCTGAGGAATATTTCAAAAATTCCACATACAGAAAAAAAACACATAAGAATTTGTATGAAATATATAGTAAAGTTTTAGTTCATGCATACTGTAGATTTTTAGAAAAAAGAATACACAAATTAATAAAAATTCTCACACACATTTTCTATGTTAAGACATCCGCCTTTTAGCTAAAAATGTCTGAGGAATATTTCAAAAAATTCACATAAAGAATAAGAACACACAAGAATGTATATGAAATATATAGTAAAAATTTCCAGTTCATGCATACAGTTTATTTACAGAAAAATTATAACATACTATTTAAAAAATATAATATTTACAAAACAGTAGCTTTTGCGTAAAATTTTACCTTATGAAAAAGATCCTGAACTATAGCCGGTTTTTACCTTATATTTTTAAAAATATTATCTGCTTCTTTCTTTCTTTTCTTCTTTTATCTTTTGTTATTTTCTTCGAGTGTCCAGAAAAGCAAAATTTGCTTTCATTAGTCTTTCCCTATCGAGAATTTTCCTGGCACTTACTGTATATTCCCCAGGTTCTATTTCCATTCTTTGAAGCATTTTTAAATTTGATACATTGTCATCATTAAAGGAACAAACAGCATCATAAACACCAAGTGTGTGAAAGTGTTTCAATCTGTACAAATATTGTTTTGGAAACATGTAACCAAATGACATTATGAAAACTTTCAATCGGGTTTTGTGTTTTCCTATGCAAACATTTTTGTAACATATCAGTATGGGAAAGATCTTTAATATAGGCGACATTGCGACTGGAAGACTGTTTTTATGTTTGTAAGACTTACCTGATGCTTCAGCCTTTTTAAATCCACATCATGAATCTTCAACAATAGGTCAAAAATCATGCTGAGGATATTCATCAGTTAATAGCAGAAAAATGACACAGATATCTTGCCACACTGTTATATCTGAACACTGTTGGGATTTCTCGGAATAGCTGTTCCATAGTATGGCTGTAAGTTATCTACTTCATGTTCAGTCAAACGATTTTTCCCACTTTAGCACTTACCGTCTCTGACATGTTTTCCCTATTCAATTGAGCTTTTAATCGGCGTAATCTTGTTCCCATGCATTAATTACATGGCCAACATACTCCAATTTTTCAATCGGATGTTCGTTTCCATCGATGTTTTTTCATTTTACCGCGTCAAATGCCTTGCAATCCCAATTTCCTAAGTGGGTAATATACCGGACATTATGCAAAGCTAATGATCGTTGAAAAACTAGACGCATTTTGATATTCCATTGCTCCACTAGATCCAACGTAATTCCTTTTACAATCCTTTTCATAAAAAGGCAAGTTTTTACACACACAAAGTACAATATTTCGAAATAATATCAACATCAATTATATTACCTGTATCAATGCTGGTCACAGTAACTACACCATTCAATTATATGTAACCGCGCTTCTGCCTTGTCCCATCTACAACCACCGCATATTTTTTGATTACCTTCATTTTCACAAATAGCTTTCTTCAAGAATTTTGAATCGAGTCCTCGTAAACAAGTTTGGCAGCATGTAAAATTCGCTTACTGTAAGTAGAAAACCTTGTAGGTCGTTGCGGAAGATTCATTATGCCACAAACATTCTCCCTACTTCTGCACATTTTCCAATTGAATGCATAGCATATACAAACCTGGTATTTATTGTAGCATTTTGCATTCCTTCATGAAAAGTTGAAGAAGAAAATTCGACACGATATGGACAAGCACAACATTTCAGGACAAATGTAATAGCCAATCCAGACGTACCTTTTCAAACTTGCATGTCTAAACCACGGTTGCACATTTTACAGTGAACTTCATTCTTAAAACCAATTCAAGGATATTCAAATCTATGATTGCATTAATAAAACCTATGCTTTCATCACAAAAAGAAACACTCTCATTTAAATTGGGAATTTTCTTTTCTTTTGCACAGGATTTCTCTGAGTTATGTGCATGTCCAGCTTGAGCATTTACTTTACTATCAGTGGTACTTACTTTATGATTAATAGTATTACTACGTTAATAATACTTACCTATGTGTTTCTTGAAAACCTTATGAGACCTAGACATCTTCTAAATAAAAAATTTAAAAATTATTAAATTTCAGGAATTTTAAATATCGATAAATGTTAAGAGGTAAAACAAAATGTGTGTAAAAGCGCCAAAATAGGTAAACAACCTAACAGTTACACTTACAGTTATTCTACAGCTAATTGCGTGTGAATAAATATAACCGATAATGGATTTGGAAGAGCATCCCAGATTTAAAAGGCCGATGTTTACATTTCTATCTGACAAAGTGGGCGTGCAAATCAGCTGATTATTTTTTAAAAATCATTTTAAAAATAATTTTAATTCGTAAATCGACTAATAATTTACATCATTGGAAAGGGCCTGATTTGGAGATTTTAGAAAAATCAAAAACTCAAAATCGATTTCCCAAAGGTTTTTATTCTACTGTCGATCTTAAGTATACTTTATCGAGAACACATTCACTTTGCGAATCATTCAATTCCTACAATTAGTTCACTTTCTTTCTATATATATATATATACCTTGCTCAAATTTTCAATAATTAATAAAACACGTTTCATTCATTCACTGCAAATACATTTTTTTAAACTTGTAGTGGATGCCAATATTAATACAGTTTTTTTCAAAAACTTAATTAAATTTTATTTTTTAATTTTAAATTTGTTCTGCATTATTTTTGTCGAAGATAGAACTAGCAAGCAAGAAAATTTTCCAGTAAGTTTTCTTAACGAATTTTTTTTGGTTTCAAATATATATTTTCAAACTTGTAGTTGGATAAAACACGCACTTGTTGCTGATACAGTATTTTCAAAAATCAATTCTTTAATTATATTTAATTAACTAAAATAAAAATTTTCTTTGTGGATCTAAGTAGGAATTCACTTTTTTTTTTATATTACTTGTATATAAAGAGTAAACTGATAACAATCGAGAATTGTTAAAAATGCAAGAATATCTTATTTCTCATTACAGTTAATCATGTATTCTAAAAATAAGGCAAGCTAAAAAAATATGGTAACATGCTTCGTAATAACTATTTGAATCTTTTAAGGAGTTAGGTAAGGAGATCCTGGTTCAAGTCTTAGTATGTATTTAAATGACTGTAAAGAAAAACTAATATTGGTTATTATTTCAGACATTTATTGCAAAATCATCAATTCGTATATTTTCTTAAATGATGTCTGATGCAAGGTTGTTACTGTAACTAAAAATAAAACTCATTTGATGGAACAAAAATAATCGAATGCAATACTTTTTAATACGGCTTCAATTTTTATTCCTCCTTTACTTAGTAATATTACACTTTTTTTTCATACGATCAGTATTCTGAAAATATCATTGTCTGAACAAAGGGACTCTTGGAACCGGAGATAATGGCTTTCCATTTTTAGTTCTACCCTCTCATTTTATTTCATTTCTTCTGTGCTTTTGACTTGATATATATCCCAATTCTGGATAAGACTAGAACGAAAACAAAACAACTATAAAAATATAATAAGGGGAGAATGCTAAAAAAGCAATAAAACATCCATCGGAGTGAGTGAAAAAACTGCTGTTACAAATAGGGTAGGTTATTTTTACATTTTATCAGATTAAAGCTAATATATATATAATTTCCTTTTTATTATTATTTTTGACAAATTTCAGCTGTTTCTTTATTTGCGAAATATTTTATTGTTATGCATTTAGTGATTTGTGTTTTTACTTCATCATGTAAATAATGAACAGAATTAGTTTAAATATAATACATTTTGAAGTATTTCGTTTGTATTATGATGGAAACTAAAATTATTTGTGTGTGTGTGTCAACTGTAAAAGCAAATTTCTATAAATTCTAAGAAAAAACATTTATTTTTAAAAAATTTACTTCTGTGAAAATGTTTTAAAATTTGCAAGTTAATGAATAACCAGTTTTTGCCCAACAATAAGAAAATGAATCTAAATGTTAAATGTATTATTTATTTGAATGACCGTAAGTGTCTTTAATGAATTTTTTGAAACTATTACACTAACCACCATTTTTTTTAAAAAACAATTTGACACTTATGTAACAGTCTCAGGAAACTGTGTATATATTACTTATGTGTTTATTTTGACTTTTTTTCATTTCTATTCAGTTGCAAAGGCTGACTTAGTTAGTTGAAGTTCATGGGCTGAAAAGTCGAAAAATAAAACAGTGAAAGATTCACAGACCTTAAATCTTCAAAATAAAAACACAAAGATAATGATAAAACTGAACGAATCAAGAAAAATCTTAACTGAACTTTAAAAAAAAAAAAAATTCTAAGAGCTTACAATTTTGCTATATAACTGTAAGGTATCCGACAACGTTCGTAACCGTGATTTTTCAAAAGCGTATAAATGGATAATAGTTACGATATTTAGTGTCATTTAGATTAGAAAATGTAGATAAATTTTAAGAATAGTATTACAATAAAAAATTATTTAAGTAGAATAATTTGACAAAAAATGAACATAGAATGACCCATTTTCAAAATATTCTCCTTTTGTGAAAAATGCTTCTACTATAATAATATTTTACCTGTAAACAGCTCAGTCCTTTGTACAGTGGCGCAACTAAATTTTTTGAAATACATAACTTAGAAGTGGGTTTACTCATGTTTTATGACACAACAAAGGGGAGACATTTTAAGAAAAAAACACCGATAATTATTTCAATTGGTTGTAACTCTGAAAATAGTGTGAAGTTTTCAATAAAAATAGCTCACACTCTCTGGAGATGTGTTTAATTTATATAAGTATATATATATATAACATATTATTATTTTAGAAGCACTTTTTATAAAAGGAGAAGATTTTGAAAAAAAAGGTTATTCTAAGTTAATTTTTTGCCAAAATATTGTATTTAAATAATTTGTTTTTGTCAAAATATAGTTAAAACAATTCCATGCATGTAGTTTAATCTAAGTGACACTAAATATCATGAAAATTATCCATTATGCGATTCCGAAAGTTGTCGGATACCTTAATAGTTAAAATTAAAGCTACGAATTGGTTAAATAAGTATCACAATCATAGAGAACCCAATTTACACTTCACGAACCCCTTTTTTTTTCTTCTAACCTAGACCCTTTTCAGGCCGATATAGACCACTTTGGGAATCACTGTGTTAGACCAATAAGATCCATTTCAAAATTGTTACTCAACAATTGACAAAACTCAGAGACTGGAATGTTGTTAATGATTGGTCGATTTTAACATTTATGCAAAGTAGGTAAATAACGACTATTTCAGTAGTAGACGATAAGCTTTCAAGCCTTCATACGTTATCACAGAAAAAGGACGCCAGTGATTCTTCTTCTTTTTGAAATAAAATTGTCGCCAGACAATGGTTCAGCTGGCAGCCCAATACAATACATGAATATGGTACAGCACAGCAGTTGTCCCATTCATGTCCCTCTACTGACCAATCATCCTTGACAGTTATATTTACAGCAGTGCTTCTCAAAATTTCAATATTCGCGACTCAATATACAATCATAATTTTCTTCGCACCCCCATCATACAATAACAATGTATTGAATTCAATAATAGTACACTTCAACGCTAAACTTCGACACGACCGAAACCTCTTAAGTGCCACCGGCATATATAAACTTCTCACAAAGTCAAAGTGTTAATTTCAATGGACGTATAAATACGTTCTTCCGAAGCACGATCAATTATCTGCACTGCTATCCATACAATTACTATGAAGGCTTTGGAATGCATAAAAGGACCTCGACAATGTTTGCGAAGGATTTTTATTTATTTCAGATTATTTGCTTCATTATTCCTTTCTCTTCCAATACATCACATACGCGCGTCTACGTGGAAAACGGTTAGCATTGGGAAGCGATTCGCGTAACTTTTAATCGCAATTTAAAGGATTAATTATAAAGATAAGTGTTAATTTTTGTATATAATTTTATATATGACACTCCCATGTGGAGTCAGTGGTAATTATTAAACTGGTTCTTAAATGAGTATTGTAAAATTAATTATAAAATACTTTATGTAGCACACTGATACATTTGTAAGCGTAATATATCTGTGTAAATGTGTATTTTATTTTTTTATTATGTCAGATTGTATTTTGTTTGTCCACATTCAGTAAATTAATGATTTTTTGAAATCTTTTGTTTCTGACTTTTTTTGTGCTCGCGCCCCACTCGTAGAGTTGCCATGCCCCCTCCCAAGGGGGTGCGCCCCACAGTTTGAGAAACGCTGATTTACAGCGATCTCGAAAACAACGAGATTGAACTTTACTTAAGTGGAAAGAATTGCCTGGATCGGATGAATGAAGGTTCCTTATTCACAAAGTCGATGACCATGCTAGTGTGCCATGAATATTGGTCTTCTATGTTACAGGGAATTAAATTGTATGCATCTTTATTTTCAACAGTACTTAAGCTCGTACTTGACATCTACATTTGATTTATATTTTGAAACAGTGCCTCAGAATATAAGGAATTTTACTTAACACAAGAGTGCATATGTAAAACATTAGGAAAGAATCTCACATACCTGTTATTCGTCTAAATTTGTTCTTTGTTTAAAGATATATATTTTGTATTTATAACATATTTTCATTATTATTCATCTTTAAAAACTTCCATAATATCAGCAGCATTTTTCTAATTCTAAGCTAACATGAGTGACAAAACATTTCTATGATGTTGAAAATTATATTATGGAAGTCGTTATAATTTTTAATATATCTGTAAAATTTTAAGCTAATTTTTTATGACATTCTTTAAACATTTTATTCGAAAATGTAAAACAATTAATGACGTTCATAAAGTATTGTAAAGTCAATAAAAGAAACCGAGCATAATTTGAATGTATATATATTAAAAATAATTAAGTTTATCATGTTTTACCGCAGTAACATAATTCGCATTTAATTACGATAATATTTTGAAACATTGAACCCACACACACAACACACACACACGAATAACTTTTATTAAAAGAAAAGGAATAGTGATAATTAAGTTTTAAATTTCTTTTCTTATTTAAGAAATATATACTTTTTTATTTAGAAAATTACAAATAGAAACAAAATAATATATATATTTTTAAATAAAACAAAATATATTTTTTAAAGTTCTTTATTATAAATATTTTTTTTTCATGTATAATTGAACAATTTTACATACAATTATTATTCAAATAGCATTGTGTAATTTTTGTTATGATTAATCAAACATTAAAAACAGAACATTATATAACTATCATGAATTTAAAAGTCGAGATGAACATACATTTGAATACACGAAACCCCACATACGTATAATGTTAATATAACCCTCATTTTAAATAATTTTCAATAATACATAAATTTTTTATAACATGAATCACAAACATATATCTGAAAATAGAAAAAAAATTATAACATGTTTTCAAACATACATTGCATAATTATCATGCAGGGTATGTTACTGACACTGACGTCATATTTAAAAGTTGGAAACAATTGAAGGGAAAAAAAAACAATCACACACACAATATAAATAAAATATACTGCGCGTTTCCACATAATGCCATTTATTTAGTTTCTTACCCTTTAATCCAACGTTTACATTTTTTTTTTAAAGTTTTATATGTGAAATTACCACTTTAAAAACACAATTTTCTTCACTGTGATACTTAGAAATCAAAGAAAGGGGGTATAATTTTTTTTTTTTTCTTTTTTTTTATCAAATTTTTTTTTGTTTTTTTCATTTAAAAGACAAATTTTTTCTGAAAAAAAGGGGAAATCAAAACGGGGAAAAAAAAAATACGTGGAAATGTAAAAAAAAAAAGAACAAATTTCTATCGTTTTTTGATAAAGAAACTACTTTGTTACAAAGGTATTTTATTTTTATTTTTTAGAATCGAAGATTTGGATTGTTTTCCTTTATTTCTTTAAAAAAATTTCCCCTTTTATTTTTTTAATCTTTTAAAATCTTCCCCCTTATAAAATGTATTTTTAGCTAAATTTATAATAAATCTTAATTATAAAATAGTAAACTGAGAATATGTTAAAAAATTATACTCTATATGGCAGGAGCGTTACTTTAAACCGAATAATTTGTAAAATGCGACACAGAAATAAGAAAACTACAAAAATTGAATATTTTCTTTTTAACAAAAGTTAATTTAAAAGTAAATCTAAAGAGTTCTTGAAAACACCTATTTTTTAATTCAAAACAATTAAAAATGCTTTTTTAATATAATTATCAGCGATGTGTATTGGTACTTAAATTACAAGTACAGTAATCTGCAATAATAATTAAACATTCGTAACCAGATCAGTAAGACAAATAAACAAGATAGATATTTAAATGCGTAATTTTTATTTTTAAAAATATTCAGTATTTATAAAGAGATTTGTTCTCAATTACTTCATTGATTTCACCAACGCTACATTTTTTGCATGGTTTGTCATTGTTTTAAAATAAAATGTCTTCAAACAGTAATAAACTTATGTGAAAAGCTGGATAAAAATCAGTATAAATCAAACAAAATTATGCAATGGTTTCACAGGTAATTGATGTGTTAATAGTAATAATGCAATTATACTGGTTCGGCAAAATGTCCGTATAAACTTTAAAAGTTTATAAAACCCAGAAAACAAAACAAAATAAAAATTTTAAAAAAATTAAAAAAAAAGGGGGCTTTGGTTTTTAAAATCGGGGATACGGGGTATTTTTTAATGAAAACAATAATAATAATGAAAAAAAACCAGCCGACATTTGACAAACGACTCAGTTGGAAATATGCAAATGTGAGATGCCTAATATAAAAACTGATGCTCTTGATATACATCCTGTTCTTAGTTGTATGGCGACATAGTGAAGAAGGATGCTGAGTTTGAAAGATGGAGCTTTGTTGGTGAAGGTGTTTTACACGAACAATGGATCAGTGACTGTTGCACTGCGTAAATTCCAACTTCAGAAAAATGTGAACACTGTAAAAGAGACAGCCTTCAATAGTGACAAACATCCCTAAAAACTTTTCCGGGGATTTGGGGAAAATGGATCGTTCGGTTGGTAAAATCCCCGGGCGACCATGTTCTGACTTTCAGGGCTCGCGTTGCAACCGAAATGGAAACATTAACGTAATAAGAACTGCAGATACCCCCTTGGGGCACGGGATGCTGGCCAACGCTTAGGTTTACCCCAAAACCCCGATACGCAAGCATTTTCATTCCGGGTTTTTAATCAAAGGGATCCCCCACAAATTAAAATCTTACCATGAAATTTTACCATCCCCGGGTACCCATTAAAAGAAGCATTTTCAAAAGGGGGGCTCACCCCCAAATTGAAAAAAAGATTCATCTTGGATCTTTTTAAAACCTTAAAAAGGGCCAATGAAAATTTTTTCGCTCCATACAATGTTAAAAAATATCCAAAATCGTTTTAAAAACCCTGAGTTTGCAAAAACGTATAAATGGTTGTTTTTAAAAATTTGGGGTTTACTTAGATTAGAAAACGTAAATAAAATTTTTTAAGAATATTATTAAATAAAAAATTTTTTTAAATTTCAATATTTTGACAAAAAAGAGCCTTAGAATGACGAATTTTCAAAACGTTCTTCCAAAGGAAAAAATGCTTCTATTACAATTTTTTGTCCGCATTTTAGCCAGAAACCCCTGAACAGACGCTCAAGTAAATTTTTTAAAATATAAAAACTTGAAATGGATTTATCCATATTTTTTTTCCCCAAAAGAGGGGAAAATTTTTGGGGAAAAAAAGGAAAAAATTATTTCGATTGGTGATAAATCTAAAAAAAGAAATTTTTTAAAACTCCTGATTCACTCTCTGAAGAAGTTTTTCTTTTTTATAAGCAAAAAATTATTATTATTGGGAAACATTTTTTTAAGGAGAAAAAATTTTTAAAAAAGGGTTTTTCTAAGTTCATTTTTTTTCCAAAATATTGCATTTAAATAACTTTTTTTTTTTGTCATAATTCCTTAAAACAATTTTATACAGATATTCCCAATCTAAGTGACACTAAATAACATGAAAATTTTCCATTTATGCCCTTTTTTTTTTGAATCACGGTTTTCCCACCGTAGTTGAACCCCCCAAAAAACTTATAACGGGCCCCTCATCCGGTTAAAGGGGGTTGGACCCCATTCCCCGCTGTGCCCTAGGGTCGGGGGGTTCAAATTCGGGAAGACATGGGTATTTGTTTAAAAGTATAGTGCCTTCGTGGCCTTTGGGGGTTTTCGGGAAAAAGCCATCGAGCCGAAGTCCTCTCGCGAGGTTTGGTGGAACAGGAAAAAGGTGGGAGGCCCCTGACAAAGGGGGTTTTCCCTCCCAAAATTTAGGGGGGCCAGGGGCCTTTAAACATACTTCACCCGCGGGGGCTCCCCAAAACTGAAGCTAAAGACAAGCGTAAAAGTCTATCCCTAGCACAGTGTTTCTCAAACTGTGGGGCGTGCCTCCCTGGGGGGGTGCACGAGCATATGGAAAATAAAAGATTTAAAAAATAATTAATTTACTGGAATGAATTAAAACAAAATACTTTCAGACATAACAAAAAAAGCGCTTTTACTCTGATATAATTTATAAACGATTTATATATATGTCATCTCTCTCTCTATCAAAAATAAAAACTTCTTCAATACCTAATTAGTTATTTTTGATCCAAAAAACCAAATAAAAAAACGTTTATTTGATTTGCTATAATCTCATGATGAGTGATTTTTACTACTCTTTCAGAGAAAAAACAAATCCCAGACCAAAAATCGAAAAAATTTAGAAACATAAAAAATTCATCACTGTGATTATTTTTGAAATACTGCACATTATAGCTGTAATCTGTTTTTGCTGATAATCTGTTTGTCCTACTAAGTTATTGGTGCAGTTAGTTATGATCCCTCTTTTATGTGTTTGTTTCTCATTTTAGGAAGTTGTAAGTAGTGTATTTCTCTGTTGTGCTTTTTTCTGTGCAAAAGAGTTTTGTGATGTTTGGAAAACCAATGAGAGCACTTTGAAGGATTACTTGGCCAAGACTTATATTTATGAGTATTCTCAAACATATAAAGCAAAATGAAAGACGTTTTACACAATTTTTTTAGCCGTAATATAAATATGATCATAATGAATACACTTTCAACCCAGAAGTGGTAGCGGGGGACACACAAATCATAAAATAGTTAATTCTGGCAAAACTGCTTATTTGTTACCAAAGAAAAATTGAAAAGTTCTTGAATGTAGGTAAGTTTACTTTCTCTTAATTAAATTATTCACTGGAATCACGATTTGTATCGTGTACAATAAAATAATTATAAAAAAGGATTGGGGTGACCCCAGTCACCCCGTGACTCATAACCCTAGTATCAATGTTGTCTGCCCCGGGATAAAACTTTTTGAAGCCTTCTGCTTTAAATTTTAAAAAATAACATTATTATTCTTCTTTTTGAATCTTATATTATTTTTCATTGTTTAAAATTAATTCTAAATGCTAATTCCTTTTTGCAAAATTACAGTTCGCTTAAACAAATTATAAAAAAGAGCATTCATTTTAAAAATATCATTTTACTTTTTCGTAAACATTGTCACGCATTTGGGTTACTCTTCTGACAATTCAGCTATTTATCCAAGAATGTTTTAGTTTTTTTAAAAAAAACTCGTTCGAAGAACAGGTACTTCAGACAGTAAAATTTTAATGTATCAGTGCTGCACAACATATTTTATAACTAATTTATTAATACTAAATTAAGAACAAGTTTAATAAGTATTAGCGACTTCCATGGACTTGTCTTGCAGAAGAAAGTTTTTCAAAGGAAGGTTTACGATTAGAAATTGACACTCTGAGTACATTTTCTATATTTGGCTGAGATCTATATATTGTCTTGAAAGCATCCACCGCATTTTACAATCTTTTCCAATTTCAAAATTTGAGAAAAAAATTAAAATATATATTACTTAAAAAAGGTACATATATAAAATTTAATATACTTATCTTACTAATATGTATGGTTTATAATTAAGATCGTTTTGTAGCTTTAGCGTCAAAGTGCATTATTATTGTATTCAATACATTATTATTGTATAAGGGGGGCACGATAAAAATTATGATTGAAAAGGGGAGGGGCGCCAGTATTGAAAGTTTGAGAAGCACTGCCCTAGCAGCGATGAATTTCGTGGACCTTGATCTGATGTTACTGTCGATCAGGTATATATATATATATATATATATATATATATATATATATATATATATATATATATATATATATTTATGGAACTTCAAATGAACATTTGTAAGTATAACAAAAATGAGTTAAATTGTTAATACTGATTTCACAAGATTAGACGATTAGTACTTTACGACGATTAGTACTTTAATTAATACTACTTAAATCATTATTACATGCTAATTCATATACATTTGTATTTTCTCACAGAATATTATTCCCATAATTCCAATTTACAGTTTTTATTTCTCTAGCTTTCATTTGTATTATAAATGTACAGAAGTTATCAGTATATTGTTGATTAATTTAATAGTTCCGAATTTTTAGAAAATTGTTTGTAGTTTATATTTTATAAATTTTACAATGTTTCTTTTTAAAAAGGTTGA
>BMAV01020140.1:0-11025 GCA_019973955.1 Trichonephila inaurata madagascariensis
TGGTGATTTGATTTCCCTGTCAATTTTAAAATTACTCCAATACATGATATATATACATATATATATATATATATATATATATATATATATATATATATATATATATATATATATATATATATATATATATATATATATTTATATATATATATACAAAAGGATGAACATTCAGCAATAAAAATTGAAAACAATGCAGTCGAAAAAAAAACAAATGAAGGACACATGAGAATCGAAATGTAAAAATGGATGCTACAGTGTTATAAGACATTTCTGACTTGGGACGCTTACATATAAAATAATATATAAAAAAAAAGGGGGGCAACATGTTTTCGGCCCCAACCCCCCCTTTTAATTTAATAATACTAAAAAGCTGTTGAAAAAATGGATAGGAATATCTAAATCCATTACAATATACAGGTAACTTACCTAAAATTGCATTTAAAAATAGATTCCAGCAAATCTGAGGGCAATAAATAAGATATTCCCAGATTCTCCGAAATAAGAAAAAGATTGAAAGGCTGAAATGTTTAACGAAAGTTTTAAAAGAATAAAAAAAAAAATTAAAAAGAGTTTATACAAACTACACTAGTTATATAAAAATAAAATACTCATAATTAATTTTATGTATTATTAGAGAAGGAGGAAACTATAATGGGGAAAAAATTTATAAATGTAGTAAAAAACTACTATTATTCTAAGAATTTTAATCTTTATTTTTTTAGAATTACTTTATTCATAACTTTTAATAAAATTAATTGTATTTCTGATTTAACCAATAATTAGTAAAATTTTAAGTTATTTATTATTTCTGAATTTTTTGAAACTAGAAATTGATTGCGTTATATATATATATATATATATATATATAAAAATATATATATATATATATATATATATATATATATATTTTATATATATATATATATATGACTTTAAACCCTTTAACCAGTTAACTGTGATTGACGAGTATACTCCCCCCAAAATTGGGATTTTTTTGTCATGGTGAGTATACTTGACATGCGTAAAGAGTATCAATCATTGGCTATTTAAATTGTAATTTTTGAGAAAAAAGAAATTCTCCAATATCAAGATGTTTTGAATATTTGAAATCCTAGCGGGAGCAAAACAAATGAAAAATATGAAACATTTAAGATGAACTCATGCGTCCCTGTATACACTGGTTGAAATAGAGTATAAGTTTGCATAAGGAATTTATTTATGTGCAATGATAATGATTTTAGATACTAGCCAGAAAGAGGCAAAGGTAAGAAGAAAGTCGTTAAGTTGAGTTATAATAAGGATCCTTCAGGTGTGATCAGCCATGGGACAACTGCATGACGCCAACCAAGTGCTGAAACCATTTATAGCTGCTGACCCGAAGTTATCTAGCCATAGAATGGTATAAAAGCCATTGGACAAGAATCTATTGACCCCCACACATTAGGTAAATTTGGGAAAATCCATGCTGCCTATAAATAATTATTTTATTGAGGTGGGAAAGGCGAGGATGTTTTTTGGTAAGTAGAATATGATCACTTTGCATCACCTCTCCAGAGCTTCGTTAGTGCTAAGAATGGTAGAAAAAAATTTGTCAGTAAAGAAATAAGTAAATATATGTGATCGGGCTCTAATAATTTCAACGGTCATAAAAATTTAAGTAAATAATATCTTACAGTTGGAAGGACTTTTTTGGGGCATGAACCATACCAAAAAGAATCCTTTCATAAAAAAATTTAAAATTTTTTGATCAAGTAACGAACAGCTGGAAGAACCCGAGAGTTGGAACCTTGTAAAAATTTTATAAAATAAACCCATTTCTTTCTTCCTAAAATTTTTCTGTATTATTGTTTACCAATATTTAATAGTGACATTTACTTTGTGATTGACGAATATTGCTCAATTTCCACGACACATATAGTTGCGACTCTATCAAACGGGGGTGTCACAGTTAACTGGTTAATAATAATTAATTTATGTTTTTGGTATTAATGGCAATGCATTTATCATTCATTTTAACTACTTTAAGTTAATTATTGTTTTTTCTTCTAAACATATTTAACATTAAATTTTAAACTTTCACTTATATAGTATATCGATAAGACATTTTGGAAATAAAGTCCTTTCATGTTAAGATAAATGGCAAATGCTTAGATGGATTAATGCGCATATTAGTTTCGATTGCAACTTTTTGAAGAATATGTTTTACATTAGAAAATTCATCATTTTTCTAGAAAAAAAATAGATCAAAGAAATAACAGCATATATCAAGAATCTGAAGTGTTTTGAAAAGATTAAAACGATTTTTCAAATTCTTTATCATTTATTAGGAAATATTTATCCTAAATTTACAATTAGCTTTTTTACATTGATTAGGTAGATTATTTAAAGAAAAATATTACACATAAAACAAAAGTTTCATTAATCATTTACTTTGTATAAAAGTCAAGATGAAAAACAAGAAACTTAAGTGGCTATTTAAAACGGTATTTTAAAAGAAGTTACAAATTTGGATGAAAGAGAACATGTACGAGAGTACTTGGAATAAATTGTTTCAAAGGCATGAAAAGCATTGCATCTTTTGAGCATCATTCGAAGGCTTCAGACAAACACTGATTGCTTCATTCCTTCAAAATTATTTTTTCAAAAAGTAAGAAGATCAGACAATGAAAAGAATTGGAATTTCTTTCTTTTTTCTTTTTTTTTTTCATTTTTGATTTTCTAGAGAAATATTTTTAAAGAAATATTCTGATATAAAAATGAATCACTTCCCTAAGGCGCTAAGTAGTATAATCAGTATTAGATTATTTATGACACACATTTTATAATTTTTTACTTGTATATAAGAGTGGGACACTTATGTTTTTCTTTTGTTAGAATACTTATCAATTTGTAACGAAATTTGAAGGTATATATTGTTCATTATACCATCATTTAGTAAATAAATTATAAACATTATTTTTTGACCTGAAAGTTGAATTATTAAATTGATAATTATGATAATTCCGCTTAAAAATGTAATTTTAAAAAAGTTAGTTTAAATGAGATAAAGTTAATGTTGCATCATGCTCACGTACTTAACGAATTTATTTAAAGACTTATTTTTTTTAAATTAGAATTGATTTTGATTTATGAAAGAAAATATTTAAGAAACTATTTAATTTATATAAATAAATTATAAAGATATGATCATGTAAAATATGAAAATAAAATCTCAAATTTTTAAAACGTATTACAATTTTCTGTAATAAATCAGTAAAGTATTTTTAATGCAAAGAGTTTACCCAGACCAGGAGTCAAAACTTATTTTTGCAAGTTTTACATTTCAACTGCTAACGGTAAAATCCCCTGATTTATATACTTATCTACACAATTTCCTTTTCATTGAAAGAAGGGTCAATAGAAGTGACTTTTATATAACTAAAACCTAAACATTTTAACATGCCAAATCTCTTCGCACATTCTATCATTTACAAATTTATTTTATTTTTGCCATACCTTCTGTTGAATCTTTTGAAGTTAAGTTTAAGCAGGTTTTTTAATAACGGAAAAAATTACATTTTAGTTTACAGGTTTCATTTGTTTGTATATTGATAATAAATTTAGTATATTTCATATCTACTTTTAGTTTTAAAATTTTTAGATTGTCTTATACTTATTGTACTCATTAGTCACAAAATACACACACATATTTATTTTCGATTATATTTCCGGTATTATTCTCCATTCCGGATTGTTTTTTTATCAAGCAGTATATTTTTTTCTAACCACTTGTTTGTTATTACAGATCTTACAAACTCTACCTATTTTAACAAATAACACTAAAATGCGCTTTCTCCACCAATGAATGTGTATTTAAAATTTCCTCACAAGGCTTTCCATTGTTTATATGTTCAAATATTTTCATGAACTTAAACAATATATTTTTTCGAGTGTAGGTAAATGTAATAAATTTGAAATTTAATGAGGCATTAATTTACAACGAAGTTTCAGTCCTTAATTATAAATTTAAAAAAAAGTGTCTCAATTTACTCATATATTGTATTCTTAGGCATTTAAACATCCAAATATTTTAACATCTATCATGATTTTAAAAACATTTTAACTTAATTATCATTAAATGTATAGTTTTCCATAGGTATAGAGATTAAAGAGTTGGAATATAATAGACAAAAATTAGTTTTTTAAAGAACAAGGTGTATCTAAGAAGATTAATTTCTGTAATGATTTTTAGATTCTTAATATAAATATATGTATAACTATTATAGCACAAAAAATACTTTTAAGTTAAATTTAATATTAAGTTAAACAGTGCTTAAGAGGAAAATTTGCAAATGGAAAAATGGAGCATTTATAAACTTTCGAAAAGAATCAAGGAATACATCGGCAGTGCGCTTAAAGTTTCTAAATCTAAACGTTTGGAACTAATATATAAATTAGCTCTTAAGAGAATTACATTTCTAAATAATATTTCAGGCCATTTTTTTGATTAAAATTACTTAACATAAATTGTAACATATTTATAAATTACATGCAATATAGTAATCAAACAAGCCATAGAGTAGCAGCAAGATGATAGTTTGTTTCACATAAAATATTGCTTTCATCTGAGTTTCTTATTCTGAAATGCTGGGATCAAGTCTTGCGTTCTACTAGCGTGTGTAATCTCTCTTCAACCATGCTTATCTTCAACTGTTTTCAAATAAAAATATATATAAGGAATTATTTTATATTCCTGATTCTACCAATTTATATATACTACTAATTTTTGTTTTCTGTGACAAAAACAAGAATAGTTGGAACTAGAGTATTTGAAGGACTGTCCATAGTAAATAATTGTTTTTATAGTTATTAGGAATTTAGTTTCCGTTAGGGTAATTGAAAATGGCGTGTTCAAAGATAATTTTGCCTGTACATTAACGTACTGTTAAAATGAAACGAAATTTTACATACGGAATGACTACTTTACAATAAGTAAATGATTAGAAAATCAAAGGAAAAGGATTATTTATTTCAGAGAAAAAGCCAAAAGAACGGAGGATTTAATACCTGTTGAATCCCCTCTAGAGGGAATGCACGATGCCATACGATCAGGCATTGAGGCATACAAGTTGTGTATGATGTCTTGAGACAGTTCGTACCATTTTTGCTGTAACCTTGCATCAAGTTCATTCAAGTTCGTGGGATGCCCAACTCACCATCCTAGATGTTCACAGATATGCTCGATTGGAGACAAATATGGGGATTGGGTAGGCTAAGGAAGGGTAGAGGACAGTGGAGACAGTCTTGTGACATCTTTGCCGTGTGTGGTCGAGCATTGTCTTGTTGAAAAATGTCTCCTGGGAGCCGTTGCATGAGGTGCAACACATGTGGTTGTAGGATGTCTTGGACATACCGCTAGGATGTCATGGTATCATGGATCAATAGTAGGGGTGGTCGCGTATTGTAGGCAATGGCACATTATACCATCACACCAGCTGTGGGAGTGGTGTGTTGCTGTAAAGCAAAGGCAGGATTGAGGCGTTAACCACGGAATCTCCACACACGAACATGATTGCCATTAATGCTGAGATTGAATCTGGATTCGTCGCTAAAGATGACCTGGTTCCATTCCGCTGCAGTCCATTTTGCTCGTGCGCAGCACCACTCTAAAAGGAGGCGTCGATGGGTGGGCGTCCAGGGCAGCGCACGTAATGGTCGCCGCGATCACAAATTTCCTTCAGCCAGACGCCTTCGTATGGTTCGAGAAGACACAAGGGCCCCTAGTGAAGATGCTACCTTGTGCCTGGATGGCAGACGATGAAGCATTTGGCTGTACACGTGCATTTCTTATGATGTAGTGGTCTTCTCAACGATTGGTCTGTTAAAGACATCCTGAGTCTGGTCTTCGTGTAAATGACATCTCAAGGATCCACTGGTCCCAACATCTCCTCACAACTTAATCAGGGCGGCCTAATTGACGAGCTACTTACCTAGCTGATCGCCCAGTTTCCACCATGCCGATCTCCCCTCTCAAACTGCGACAGCTGCTCATATTGTCTTCGAAAATGGCGTAATGGTATGTCTACCTCTGTTCTTCCATTGTAAACGATTTAACACACACAAACAAGCTTTAGTTACCTGTTTTATACTCCACCTAGAACGACGTTAAACACCCTCTACCGGCTATACGTAAAGCGCAATCACGCTGCATTTCTAATCATTTTCATACCTCACTTTGGTTCATATTCACTCAATTAAAGAACAATTAATCAGATGTAAGTTAAGTTATGGGAATATACACACAACAAAAACCCATTCACAAAAATATCCTTTACATCGATTTACATTTTTGCCAAAATATAAAATAGTATAAGATAAAATTAAAAAGAAGAAAAAGTTTAAATTTTCAAATTATATTAAAATTATAATTTAAAAAAAGATACAGTATTAAAAGTTTATTACATTTTCGCAGGTTTGTTAGATATTGATGAATTTGTCACAGAGATATAGAAGAAGTAAAGTTTGAATTTAATATTTTTCATAAAACTTCAGATTTAAAAATAAGTTACAATAAATTGGAATTTTTCAGTATCATCCTTGTGTGTATCAATTTAATAATTTCATATTTTGTTGTATTGCGGGAAGTAACAAAAGTTTAGTGTTTGTGTTAAATGACATAAAAAGTTAAAACTGAAGTTAATTTGTTAAAACATTAATCAATAAAAACCCGTTTCTTGAGTCTTTTTATTGATTTTATTTTTTTTTGTGTATTTTTCTTGGTATATTAATTTCAACTGATTTAGTGGCATTGTAATGTGTTTTATCAATGTCCCGGGAATACCCCTTAAAAAACCCCTTATTTCATTTATTATAAAAATCTCCCCAAAATACACGTTCAATTGTTTTCTCTCAACTTAACGGCACATTTAAAATGAGGAAATTTTTCAATAGAAATGATCTTATCAATTTTTAAAAAATTAAAAAAAAGGTTGGAAAAAAAAGAACCGAGTTCTTTGAGAGAGGGGGATGAAATATTTTTGCAGGGTAGCTTTCCAACAAATAAAAAACATTTTCTTAACATAGATACAAAATTCGAAACAATCTGAAATTCAAAGGTTTAAAGACATTATATTTGATTATCTTGACGCTTACAAGAAACGGGAACAAAGGCTCCCGTTACAAAAATTACCACTTACTTTTTTTAAAAAAAATAAAACAGTATTTTCTGACAAAAATTGTTTTTGAACTAATTCTTTACGGGAAGATTTCAAATTTTTTTTACGTTATGTATGTGCATTTTAAAAATCCTCCTTTATACAATAATTTAAATGAAAAAATTTTGTATTTTAAAAATTTTTTAAATTTTTTTTTTTGGTTTTTAAGGGGTACTTTTTTAAAATTTTTAAAAAATTTTTTTTCCATTTTCCCAGGGCGACTTTTTTGGGTCCCTTTCCCCCACCCATAAAAAAAAATTTTCTGTAATATGACAGTATTTAGGGTAATTGTTTATTTATTGATCAATCAACGACATTTATTACAATATAACTTGTGTCGTGCTAATTAATAAATTGATTTATAACGTATTCAGCAATTGTACAGACCCCAATTTTTTTCCAAATATTTTAAAGGGTTTTTCCCGAAAAAATTCCTTGTTTAAAAAAGAAAAACCTTTTTTTTTAAAACCCTAAAATTTCAGGGACCCCTTTTGGAAGATAGTTACCCTTTATAGAAGTTACTTTTGAATGTTTTACAGAGGTTAGTATATTGATTATCAATAGTCGATAACAGAGGGAATTCTCTCTATGTAAAAAAGCATGAATCCCAAATTTTTTAAAAATTTTCAAAAATTTTTTGAAAAGTACAAAAACTCAGTTTCAGTCTTTAAAATCCCCTTTTTATAAAGCTTAATCAATAAATAGAAAAACCCTTTTAAAAAAGTTCCCAAAAATAAATAAAGGGGAAAAAAAAAAAAGGATTATTTAATGGGGAAAAAAAATTGGGTTGTAACATTTTTCCTTTTTACTTTTTAAAAAAAATTTTTAAAAGAATTTATTTTTACAATTGAAATATGATATAAGATGTTGCTTTAAATTTCTTAATAATTGAAGGCAATGACAATCAACATGATGGTATGATTTTTCTGTCCTTTTATCGTACATTATATTTGAAAAAATATAAATTGTTAACAATAGAAGGACAAAAAATATTCTCTATAGCAATATATTGAAACAAATAAAAGGACTATTGGAAGTTGAACCAGATTTCGAATTGTAATGGTTACTTTGTAAAATACATTAATTTTTGCGATAAAATATAATTGTGTTATTAAGAAAATAAATTTACAAAAAATCCGTGATAAGGAAAATTCACCTTGAAGATAGTAATAAAAATTAGAATAAAAGTGAAAGAAAACTAGTAGAAA
The DNA here is from genome assembly GCA_019973955.1 of Trichonephila inaurata madagascariensis. Classification (NCBI taxonomy): domain Eukaryota; kingdom Metazoa; phylum Arthropoda; class Arachnida; order Araneae; family Nephilidae; genus Trichonephila; species Trichonephila inaurata. Next base: position 8,402 of record BMAV01020140.1, read on the forward strand.
GATAAAAGGTATTTATTCGATAGGATAAAATTATTTAGTGAGTGACATGAGATAAACATTAGATTATAGGTATCACTCTGGGGACAATACAAGCAACAGTACTTCTTGGAAAAGTGGGTATGCATTCAAATCATAGTCTGAAGAATAGATTATCATTTAACACAGTTTGTCATCTTCTGCATGGTAGTGAAGGTTTTCACACGAAGGGATTATAGCTGGTTTACTCATGCCACTGCGATCGAAGTTATTCTGTTAGTAAATGGCATTGGGTACGCCTAAAGAAAGAGTAATGCTTTCGGTTGCAGCACGTTCTTCACAAATCCTACATTAAGATATACATTCTGAGATAGTAAAAAAATAAAAACATATACATTTATACTGATATTTTTATAAAAGTATCTGTACTGCACACAATGTATTTGATAATTAATTTATCAATACTAAATTAAAAATAAGCTTAATAATTACTAGTGACTCCCACGGGCTTGCCATATACAATCTTCAATATTTTTCTTGATAATTTGTACTGTTTATAATTATAGTCATATTGCAGCTTTAATCAAAGTATATTATTATTGCATCCATTACATTGTTATTGCATGAGGGGGACGTGATGAAAATTATGACTGAAAATAGGGTCACAAATGTTGAAAGTTTGAAAAGCACTGATCTACCATAATGATACAAATAAGATCCAATGATGTCCGACTCTGCTATGTATGATTCCACAACTAGATAGCAGTCTACTATTAATTAGTTGGCGAATAATGATTTTTGTTGTAATAGAAGCTATGTGTGAAATGTTCTGCTTATACTGTGAAAGCTCATATGTTGATTTCATCTCTAACTTAAAGCTCTGTTCAAAGTCCCGAAATGTGTGTTGCATTTCTTCCAACCATCTTCATCGCAGACGTTCAGCTACGGTCACGCGAGGGTGATATTTCCTGCATCGGCAACATAATGAACAGTGTGCTCTTCTGAATCTAATAATTTATCTCCTGGTAAAATCATCTACCTACTAGAAAGGTTTTTGTTCGAGGCAATTTGAAATCTGGTATACGAATCATATCCTCTGCGACGTTAAACATTTCACTATCAGATCTTTATAGCCAACATTGCAGTGTGAATAGTGCTTAGTATATCAATTCCATTTCTTGTAGCGCATTCACCAAATGTGGAGCATCTGCATATATCGAAAAATTTATATCATTCTTTGAGCTGTGACTAATATCGAATATTTATACTCTCTACTGGCCATTTTCTCATACCTATTATCACATTTCATACCTATTAACCACATACCTATTATCGCGTTATGTACAGGGTGATTATAATTAACTTTAAGAAATAACCAATGGTTAGAATGACTAAAAGTTTTAAATTATTATACTTGAAGAAGGGAGAAATGGTACGTCATAATAAAAAAGTTCTTAAGTGTATCATTAGATAAAACTGTAAATGACAAAACGGAAGAAGATTCGGTGAAAGGTGGTATTTTGAAACAAATTACGTTCGTTTTTGTTAAACGAAATTATATATACCGTTCAATGTGCATGATTACTACGGTATTTTGACAGAAAAATGTCTTCCAAGTCATTCATGGCAGTGTTAGTGAAAATTCTATCCACAACAACAAGGTCGTAAGACACTGGATGGGAAAAATTGGTTTTTAATTGTTCTTGAACCAAAAATGACATAAAACGCCTTTTAACTATCACTAGACTTACACAAGCCATGTTCAATATGATGTTCACCATTCTCCACTGCAAGGTGGATCCGATAAACAACACAAAAAAGGTCTTCAAGGGTCACGCTATATGTGTTGAGTAATATATGCTTTCAAACTAAATTTGTAATCAGGCCAGTGAACACATCATTATTAAGTGGAGAATTGAAATCTGGAGATCTTAGAAACCAGGATAATGAAAAATGATGGCTGATCATTCTATTATTTACGAAATATTTCTTGAGCACTGGCATCACTAGGTTTGTAATAAATGCCAAAGAGCCATACTGCTTCTTAAAATGCCCTCTATTGATAAATTTTAGACTTTTTTTAATATTGCACCGTTTCCCCTTTATTGAAGTATAAGCAGTTCAAATTTGAAATCATGCTAACACGTGCTTCTTTGTTCACAGCACATCTTAAAAATGTAACTTTAGTAATAATTGATTCCTTAATGCCCGAAAATATTTAGTATATAGTCTCTTTAAGAAAAAACTAATTAGTTTTATCTATTTTTATTAATATTGTAATAGATAAGAAAATGTCACATTTACTGCCTAATTTTAAGTATACGAACCATGCGCAGATTAATAAATTTATTCTCTGAATCCCCACAAACGTTTCGAATTTTCGCAAAACATGAAATTCGATTATTTATGTGCATCTTATCTTTTGTGAAGGATTATTTTATTCTTCACAAAAATGTTTCACAAAATAAAATATAGATATTTATTTAGAAAACCATGAAAATGTTTTAACATTTTTCGGTAAAGAAGTTTTTAAAAGTAAAAATCCTTTTCTGAAAAAAAAAAGAATCCTCTGGTTACTTTTTTGAAAATTAAATTGTTTCTTTTGAGCTTTTCACAAATGAATTTCAGAAATAATTTCTTGCAAAACC